>PNEN01000545.1:0-23912 GCA_002933655.1 Cercospora berteroae | reverse complement strand
CCTAATGAGGACGATTCTGATGCTGCATTTGGAGGATTGGGTGTTGCTGCTGCCACCGCATCAACCTGTTGCGGGCGTGACTGGCGAATGTCACCCGGCGCGAAGTATTTGTCCCACCACGACATCCATGCGGCCTCGTTCGATGAATGCTGAAAGTTTAGGTCTGCGCCGCAGGTGACCGGCGAACAAAGTCGGAAACAATCGGCTTTCCGAAGGGCGTCGGACCCTGCGTCGGCGTCGGCGTCGGCGAGCCATGACCAAGAACAATCACCTCAACCGCCACTGGGCTTCTCTTCTGCGCATTCACACCACCACTTGTCCACGACCATGGCTGCACTGCGCCCCGCATCTCGCCGTCTACTCTCGCAGTCTCTACTCGTCCCACAGAAGCGGACCTTTGCGACTGCAATTGCCGATCAGCCTCCGCCGACCACGACACCGCGCCCCGCGACATCTTTCACGGACCGCTTGAACAATGGCCCGTCCTTTGGCGACTTCGTCAGCACGCCGAAAGAGACTGTTCTGACATCAGAAGAGCTTTATGAGTTCCGCGAAGTCGAGATTGGCCCTGCGGGGCGGAAACGAAAACACACTCGCCTTCCCGAATGGTTGAAAACGCCTGTGCCATCGAATAACAACTACAAGAAGATCAAGTCAGATCTGAGGGGCTTGGGCTTACACACGGTGTGCGAGGAGGCACGATGTCCGAACATCAGCGATTGCTGGGGCGGGTCGAACAAATCTGCTGCCACTGCAACTATTATGCTGATGGGCGATACGTGCACAAGAGGATGCAGATTCTGCTCCGTGAAGACGAGTAAAAAGCCTCCCCCACTGGATCCTCACGAGCCCGAGAACACCGCTGAGGCGCTGAAGAGGTGGGGTCTGGGTTACGTGGTGCTAACATCTGTGGATCGGGATGACCTGGCGGACGGAGGTGCGAGGCATTTTGCTGAGACGATCATGAAGATCAAGCAGAAAGCGCCACATATGCTTGTTGAAGCGCTGACAGGTGACTATGCCGGAGACTTGGAGATGGTCAAGCTGGTCGCTCAAAGTGGGCTGGACGTGTATGCGCATAACATGGAAACAACAGAGGAGCTAACGCCAATGGTTCGAGATCGGAGAGCCAAGTTTAGACAATCACTCGCTGTGCTGGAAGCCGCAAAGGCGGCGAAGCCCACTCTCATTACGAAGACGAGTATAATGTTGGGACTTGGCGAGACCGAGGAGCAGCTTTGGAACACGTTGAAAGAGCTGAGGAAGGTGAATGTGGACGTTGTAACCTTTGGGCAGTACATGCGACCTACGAAGAGACACATGAAGGTCCATGAGTACATTACACCGGACGCTTTTGAGCTTTGGCGACAGAGGGCGTTGGACCTGGGGTTCTTGTACTGCGCTTCTGGGCCATTGGTGCGGAGCTCCTACAAGGCAGGCGAGGCGTTCATTGAGAACGTGCTGAAGAAGAGGGCGAAGCATGATACGCTTCTGAGTGCGGAGAGTGTCGGGAGATTTGCAGACATGAAGGTGGTGGAGTAATAAGGTGTGGGGGTGGCATTTGGAAGGAGTTTGGGCAGCATCAGGCGTGCATTGTGAGGCCTAGGTGCACGGAACACTACATTGGCAGCTATTGAATTTGGAGGCAAAGATGAGACGCACAATCTGCTGCAACCAGTGCCAATCTGATCAAATTAGTACTCCCAATTTAGTCAAGACTTGGATGCTGATTTGCCGTTGTGGATTAGAAGGAATGGGCATTAGTAGTACGATAACTCTTGCCGACTCCATTGCGTCGTTACCACACCCGGCGGACGGTATAGCGACGGTATCCTAACGTTGGCGGAACGAGATATGGAGCCATCACCGCGACGATAGCAGCAGTTGGCCTGATAAACACAGCAACTTGGGACGACCCTATTTCGGTCTAACATCAGAGACACTGTAGCACAAACAGGACCCGCGAAGAGACAAGAAGACGCGACAATGTACGGTCTACTCAAACAAACACGTCCGGAGTCGCTAAGTTCAACACACGTGCTAATTGCTGTACATGGCGACAAACTACCAACTACGAGCTGGCAATGCTGGTAGCTTCTGCTCGCTGGTGGAAGTGGAACGTCGAGGACCAGGCCCTGCGCATATCAACTCATCTTCACATTCAAAGACGAGGCCCGCTCTTCATCTGAATGTTTTGAGACTCCACTTGCGGGCATTAGCGTGGGTCCGTGCATCATGGGCGGCACAAAAGGGCACCTCTGTTTGCCTTCCAAACCTTTCCACTCTCCTACCAACAACAACATCAGCAACTCGAACAAGGTAGCGCGCCGCGCCACAACACATCTCAAAGCCATGCTAATGCTAACAACACTTAGATCGGCGATCCCATTTCCGGCCAGCCCACAACCCCAGACGCGCCACCACACATTGGAGTCGCCATGAACGGCCGCGACAGCAACGACGATAGCGGTCTTCAGACCAACAACAATTCGCGCTCTCTTTCTGAGGTGGAGGTCAACCTTGCGGAAAGCCTTGCCCAAGAACTAAATCCCAATCTCCCGCTTGCCACCACTCCACCATACAACCCTGACCAGGGCTTCGTCACGTACCAGCCAGACACCCAGCAGAGCACCGACACTCAGTTCTACAGTGAGGACCGTCCCGAGTCACCACACAACAGGGTGCAGGGCCTCCTCCCGGGGCACTACATGCAGGAGGGAAGTCACAACTTCAATGGCGAGCACCAGTCCAACCAGCAGGACGAGGGCTACAACGGACTTAACGACTCGTCTGGCTTTCAGCAGGCCCTTGGCCACTTGAACGTGTACGGCGCGGCTGCTTTGCGCAACTACTCGAACGGAGCCGGCACGACAAGCACTCACTGACGCGATGGACGCTGGAAACGGAGGCTTGGAAGGCCTTGAGGAGTTCAAAATTGTAAGACCAGACATACGGCCTGGCTTCAGACCTGATATACTGACCGAGTTACAGGCCCCGTTGGATGAGGGTGACGATAAGAGTCGTCAAGAGGCAGAAGCCCTCGACTCCCCGGCCTATTTCGCCCATCTTCAGACGGAGACCGCACGTCTCCAGAACGAGACCAAGGGGCTACAGGCCGAGCACTATACCCTGCGCGTCCAGGAGACGGGCATCAAAAACTTGGCGATGCTGCAGATGACTCTTGGTGATGATGTCAAGGGTAGCATGAGTGGCTTGCGCAAGGCGCTGGCGGGCATTCACGAGGTCAAAGACATGCTCACACAGGTGGGCGCAATAGAGCTCTGAGCAACCACGGCTCATGCCGAGAACGTTACGAGCCAATGAGGCCCCGTACCTACAGTTTGTCTACAGATGCGCTGATGCGCAGGACAGGTACATAATCAAGCCTATGGAATTGAAATGAAGCGTCATACAGAATCCCGTCATACTAGTTCGTTACCCCGGTATCTGACTACCTTCACCTCACTGATATTATGCTTAGGCCCTAGTGTCCCTCTGAAATATGGCCTTCGACGAGGCAAGCCGCGAGTAATGTACAACATCGAAGAGCCTACCAGTGAGTGGAGTGATATTAGCGATGCCAACGGAGACCACGATGAAGGCTTCGACTCGAGCGGCGATGAGGCACGAGGGCGCCTCGATTATGAGCAGCCGCGTGTCACTAACGACGAGTCTGGGCACATGGACGTGGGTCTGGTGGCGGTGAAGAAAGCCAAGACCTCGCATGCAGCCAGTACCGATGAGTCGGCAGAGAGCAGCCTCGATGACGAAGTACAAGACTTGATCGACGAGGGTGAAGAGCTGCGACGGATCAAGAAGCTTCGCCGTTGCTCTACTGATGCCTATGCCAAAGGGAAGAATGCTGATCGAAGAGTCAGCCGGGAGTACCTCGTGCACTACAAGGACGACGAGGACTTTGTCGTTCCTGACGACATGGTAGACTACAGGACGAGTAGCTCGTCTTCGGAGGATGCTGAAGCCAGCGAAGATGTTGACGATGACGAGGAAGGTGGCATGGGTGACTACGATGTCATGAATGAGGAGTAAAGTCACGAAGACAAGGGCCTGGTGTTCACGCGCATGGGCAGGACGGAAATTGACATCGTCTTGAGAACGCCACGGCTCGAGGGCCAGAGATCAGGGCCTGTGCATATGGTCAGTGCCAGATGGTCGAAGAAACAGCTGGGCCCCACTTGAGTGAATCCACACCAAATAAGGTTTAGCGGGCCGTGCGTATTGCCCCACAAACAAGAACAAACATTTCTCCAGCGTCAAACCACTTTCATTCCTTTCCATTGCATCTACCAACACAACACACAACACACCGCAAGCACTATGGCGGCGAACTGGGATCCGAAGGAGCTTGTGCGCACAGACAACCCACCAAATGTGCCCGCAAATGAAGAACAAGCTTTTGTAGCCCGGCTGATGACTGGTGACTTGAGCGCCTACGAAGAGCTAATGGAAGACCTCCACGATGACGAGGCCATGGTCACTATCAGGAGTAACGGCAAGGAACGACACCGAGTCTGGGTCGGAACCATGCCAGTCGAGGACGTAGACAATGACGGCAACATCATCAAGTATACTGACAAGATGTATTTGGACTATGGAGGAGCTGGTGGTACGGATATTGGCGCCGACTGGCAGGCCAAAATATGGTACGGCACACGCAAGATCAAGCACTCGAAAGCAAGCTCGAGCGCTCAGATCGACCTGGGCATGCCTCTGAAGTGGCACGACGACAGGCTGTCAGGTGGTCACTTTGACAAGCAGCTCCTAGCCCTAGGTATCCCTGACAAACCACAGCGGGAGAAGATATGGAAGAGGGTCCTGCTTCGTACGTGGCGAGCGTATCATCCGCATGTGAAGATGGTGAAGAAGCCCAAGAAAAAGGACCAAGGCCTGGTCTCCAAACACATGACGACGATAACCGGCAAACAGTCTCGCAACGATGACCAGGCCCCAGGTCAGCCGGACGATGACCAGACAGTCGAGGACACCATCTGCTCCGAGTGGGGCGTCAACTCCGTCGAAGCGTTGTGGGAGCTGTTCAACCATCAGCCTCAGGCATTCGTGAATTTCATCGACAAGGACGAGGGCCTGGCCAACGCTGTGGCACAGGGCGCCGTCGACAGTCTCAGCGGGGGCGACTTTGCGCCTATGACCCAAAAGGCCCTGGTCAAAGCTGCCATCGCGACAATTGAGCAGAACTTGGCCCAGGTCTCGCTGTCTGCGACCTACAGCGAGTGGCTGAATCGTGCGAGCACTGGAGCGAAGGGACGAGTCACGAGTGGTACGAAGCCCTCGTTGCAAGAGCGAGCCCTGATGAAACAAGAGCAGTCCAAGGACGAAGAGAAGCGCCTGCGTCGGGAGGAGAAGCAGCAGAAGAAGCTTCGCAAGGAGGAGAAGAAGCTTCGTAAGGAGGAGAAGAAGCTTCGTAAGGAGGAGAAGAAGCGCCGCAAGGAGGGAAAGCAGCGCCGCAAGGAGGAGAAGCAGCGCCGCAAGGAGGAAGAGCAGGCAAGCACGGACAATGAGTCGCAGCCCAGTGACGACCGTGACGAGGCATTGGAGGACAAAGACGAGCGACTTTCGCGCTCACAGAGGAAGCACGCACGCCACCAGGCCTCGTCTTCCGACCAGGACGGGGCTCCCCGCCGCAAGAAGGGAAAGTCTTCGCGTAGTAAATCTCGGGCAGCCGACGACGAGGATGAGGCCGAGGCTGAGGTGTCTACACAGAAGAAGCTCACCAATCGCAAGCATCACCGCCAGACTCCGCCGAAGGAACCAGCATACGAAGACGAGGACGAGGATGAGGATGAGGACGAGGATGAGGATGAGGACGAGGACGAAGATCAGGGCCAAGTGTCTTCGTACGAGGAGAGTCGCACGACTGAGCAGACGACCACGGCTTTTGAGGAGGACCTTGAGGACCTGGACGACTTTGTGGTAGCTGCTGCATGAGTCGCGGCACAAGGGCTTTGTACCCACTAGGCATGAGGGGTGATGGATGAGCAACAACATGAGAGATGAGAGACATGAAACGAGGGACGAGGCCTTGTAGCTAGCCTCTTGGGTTATCTAGCGTGGGCGCTGGACTTGACTCGATCATTGCATTGAGGTTTTGCTTGATGTTCTCGACCGAGAGTCGCGATGAAGCTTGGTTTGTGGGTCATAGACGAGGCTTGATACGGCCTCCAGGCACCTGGTGCTTGGTCTATTCTGCCAACAGCGCCATAGTTGACCATAGCCAAACCCGGAAACGTTGCATTACGTAGGTCTTGTCTTCCCATGCATCGTGCAAGGCCCTGGACCTAGGCCTGGTCCCCGTCTTCCAGCCAGCACTGAGCTTCGCATCTGAGTCTGGCCATCAGTGACTCGTGGAGTGATGCGTCCATATTTTGACACACGCACAGGACCCAGTCTTCGCAGTTCGCTCGATTGTGCCCGGTCTGTGGGGCTCGATAAGTGGGTCGTGACTTCCCTCTTGCTGTTACTTACGTACAGAGACTTTGCTGGCTCTGACGCGACTTGTCTGGCCTTCGCAACTACATCAACCACGTCGCCCGCGATGGCGCCTACCACCGGCCAACCCAAAGCATACGCCAGCAAGAACGCGGGTGCGCTGGCTTCTACCACTATGCAAATGGACTTTGGCGCGTGGATGCAAGCCGATACGACAGCAAGCTCGGCAAAGATCCGCGATCTACTTGCCAACGCAAAGCGCGATGTCCTGGAGGCTGAGAAGACCAAGGCACGCGAAGAGATCCGGCGACAGACCGCTGAGATAAAGCAGAGGCTCCGGGACAAGCCCTGGCTCGCGACTAATGCTACAGTCCTAGATGAGCTCGCAGCAGTTGCAAGTGAAGCACAAGTGGAGCATGTCAATAGGCTCACTACTACCTGGACTAAGCTGGGGGACGAGGTGCAGAGCGCCCAGAAGCGACACGAAGTTCGGAAATCAGAAATGGACGACGAGCTCACCGACAAACGCCGAAGCCTGGTCGCGACACAGCAGGAGATAGCTCGTCTCTCGGGTGACCGTGATCACGCAAAACAGGCTCTTGCAGACAAGTTGAAGGAGAAGGAGGCCCTCGTCGAGATGGTCGCAGCGGAGCAGCTTCAATTGCAGAAGGCCAAGACCGAGCACGAGGGCCTCGTCAAAACCCGGCAGAGCGAAGAAAGACGTGCCCACGACCTTGCTGCCCACATTAAGGAACAGGAGTCGAAAGTCTCAGCTGTGCAGGCCTCGTTGGTTCAAGCTGAGGAGGAGAGCAAGTCTCAGCTCCAAGCTCGAGAGCAAGAGCTTGCCGGCCTTGCCGCGAACAAGCAGTCATTGACAAGTACGATTCAGGAGAAAGAAGAAGTTGTGCAGAAGCTGAAGCACGAGCACGAGGGCCTAGTCTCGCAGCACAAGAAAGCACTCAGCGCGTTGAAGGACGAGCAGCAGGGCATCGTGGCACAACATGAGCAGGAGATGAGAAAGCGGAATGTTCAGCACAATGAGCTCGTCTCGAACAGAAAAAAAGAGTTTGATGACCTGCAGCAGCAGCATGAAGCTCAAGTTGAGAGTCACCGAAAACGAATAAACCATCTCAATAACGAACACGACAAGCTTATCGCACAGCACAAGGAAGAGGCGACCAAGCTGAGACGTGAACACGAGGCCCTCGTCCAACAGCAGCAGGGACAGACAACTGAGTTGAAGCAAAAGCACGATGCCCTTGTTGAGGAGTGTCGAGCGGAACGAGCACGACAGGAGGCCCTGGAGGAGCGCAAGGGTCGCCTCGAGCGACTGGTTACCAGAGTGGAAGAACAAGGCCACGACCTGCGGATGTCAAGCGGGCGTCTACAAACGACCAAGCGTGCTGCGATGTTCCTCGTGGCGATAATGATGCTCAAGATACGTGCCTTGCTCCGCGGTCACGATCTCGCTCACAGGAGGCAGAGAGGCCGACTCCACGCCAGCGTCTCCATCAGCCAAGTCCTGCATGCGCGCGTCTCCTCACTCGAGGGCGACAAGCAGGCCTTGCTCAACGATACAGCTACTCTAAGATCACAGCTGCTGGATTGGAAAGATGGGGTTCGACTACTGCAGTTGCAGCTTGGTCGGGCAAAAGGCATGCTCAAGGCCAAGGACGCGTCAATTCGATCGCTCAACCGTCGTCTGATAGAGCAGGACGAGGCCTCCGTCTCCATGGTCGCAGCACTCTCGGTCGTGTTGCAGGCCTCATACGTGAGCCTCGGTCAGCACAGGAAGCTTGTGCCCATTCAGAGGCAGCGAATCACTCGACTGCATAATGCGAATACGTCCCAGCACCAATCGTCCGCGAATAGAGAGTCAGTCCTCGTCCAGCAGATTCAGGGCTTGCAACAGCAGGTGGCACAGGCTGTCAAGGAGTCGACCTGGCGTACTCGCAAGGGACGCATTCAAGCGAGAAAGGTTCGCGCCCTTCGTACGAAAGCTCACCAGCTCCAGGGAGACAACCAAGCCCTGCGCTCGAACATGCATGAGAGGAGCCTTGAATTACAGTCACAACTTGACAAAGCAAAAGACCAAGTCCTGGTTGCTCGAAAGGAGGCCTCAATTGCTGAAGTCCGCCTTTTCCAGGCAGACGAAGATCTAGCCAACATGGCGAGCGAATGCCACGAGCTGGATGATGAGATTGACAAAGCAAAACATCAAGTCCTGATTGCCGAGCAGGAGGCCCTGGTCGCTGAAGTGTGCCATCTCCAGGCAGACGAGGATCTAGCTAACATCGCGAGCGAATGTCACGAGCTACACGATGAGGTGGAGGAGCTCAACCACGCCCAGTCCTCGTTGCTTTCCCGACAGAGCGAGCTTGAAGATGAATTATCGAGCGTGGTATTGTGTCTCATTGATCTTACCAAGCAAGCCCGGGGCCTCATCTCCGAGAAGAACGTCCAGATCGCAACGTGGAGCGATGAGGCAGGCCGATGGAAGGAAGCGTATGTCTTGATCAAAGCTGATTGGGTGGAGGATCGGGAGTACATAGAGGATCAAGACCTCGTCATCGAAGAACTTGAGGAGCAGGTTGCTGAGTTGGCAACTGAGCACAAAGACGAGCTTACAAGTGCAGGCATCCTGGCCGAAGCCCAAGAGAACCATGTCCACAAGCTGCGCGCCGATGTGAGGAACGCCAATGCCACCGTCCAGCTCACGACACAGCAAACCCAAGCTCTGGGCCTACTAGTTGCAGAGCAAGGCATAGCACTTCATCTCCGGCAGCAGGCCATTGACCAGGCGGCCGAGGTGAACAAAGGTTTGGTGCGCTCGGGCAAACGTGTCACCTACCAGGGCCGGCACTGTCGATCGACTGCTGTAGGAATGGAGGAAGTGATCGCCACTGTCCTCAAGGAGGTACTACAGAACATGACGAGCATGAAGACGAAGTACGAGCGTCGCCTCCACCAAGCATCTCAAAGAGCTACTGCCAAGGACAAGACATACCAAGACCTGCTGGCTCGTGCACGCATAGAATTTGTACAGCAACAGAGGATGTACGAGGACAAGATCTACAAATTGATGCGACGAGGCCCTGCTCCTATCGCCCAGACAGCAGTCAAGCGGCTGTTGCTGGCGGTCGCGCAACAGCTGGAGATGGAGCACGAAGAAAAGACTAGGCTCCATGTGGGAGAGTTCGAGCAGGAATTGGGCAAGCTTCAGCAGACGATCACGGAATCCAAGCAGGAAGTAACCTCATACAAAGGCCTCGTACTCAAGTTCAAGAAGGCGAACGAAGAAAAATCGGCCATGATGAGGCACCTGGCGGACGAGGTTCCGCGTTCTATTGGGCAGTACCAGCATGAGGTGAGATCGCTACAACGGCTAGTGCTGCTGGCCAAACAGCAATCTCAGGAGCAGAAGGAAAAGTTGAAAGAGTTGATGGAGGTCATGTCGCGTGTCATGGGTTGAGAGGTGTATGCTGAAGGCTGAGGATGACAAACCTAGTGTGGAGATCAAGGCTTGTCCCAAGAGCTCACTGCCGGTGCTCTGGGCAGAGGACACGGACAAAGGCGTTGTAGGTAGATATCCCTGTGCAATGATTGCTGAGACACCGGCTATCGCACGCAGACACCAAGGCTACAATAGTCGACGAGCTCAAGGCTGAAGATGAAGGTAGAAAAAATCATTTGTAAATATTCAGTACAGAACCTGATGATCGCAATAAAATGCACAAGCCCATGGCCTCGTAGATACAAGATAATCAATGTTGTAGCCACGGCGCTTTGCCTCAACCAAGCCTCGACAAGAATACTGGTCGTTACTGATGTTGTTCGAAAACAGGTCCTACGACCACAACCCTGCCGGTGTCTTTGCTCGGTCATCACTTCTTTGCCATCTGGCTTGGTCTCCAAGGCGTGGTGGTAGTTCTCCTTCAAAGACCTGCTCTCCCAAGGCTACGACAGACAGGACGTTCTGATCTGGAGACTATCTCAGACACAAGCCCTTCCTGTTCGTACATGTTTGGCATGCAGCTTTCGATCTTTCCGTAGTCCATTTGAATGAGGTCTGTCCACTCAAGTGCTTGAGGCGGAGGCACTTGTGGTAGCAGCCTTTGTCTCGCCAATCAGGCTTCTCCGCATCGAGCTTCGCAACTAGCTCGCGTACCTGGGATACGATGGTCGCCGGGAGAGAGGATTGGGGTACCACGACGAGGGCTCCGTTCTCAAGGACCGAGCCCTGGACCAGAGGCTGCGATGTGGCAGATGTCTCCGATGGTGCAGCCTGTGACCGAGACGAAGCGGGCGTAGAGGGGTTGGTAGGGCGAGGCCGCGACAGAGTGGAGCGATGGGTCTCGAGGCCTCGACGTGAGTGGGTTTTACGAAGCGTGGAGCTCGATGTAGCAATTGACTCCGTAGGTACAGTCTGTGGCCGAGACGAAGGTGGGGTGGAGGTGATGGCACGGCGAGTACGAGCCAGGGTGGAGCCATCAGAGTCCAGGGCTTGGGAAGACTGGATCACATGAGGCATCGGGCTTGATGTATCAGCTGTCTCGTCCGATACAATCTGAGACCAAGACGAAGTTGTTGGAGACGCAACGGCCGGCTGATCACGCGCTGAGGCGAAGCGCTGTCTCTTTGACGCTGGGTTGGCATCGTCCACATGGTGTAATGCGCTTGATGTGACAGGCGTCTCCGTAGACCGAGCCTGCTGCTCTGTCTCGGTCTGCGGAGTAGTAGTGGCAGCGCGTGTACTCAGTGAGTCGGAGCGCTTCCTCTTGGAGGCCTTGTTCACTGGCTAGGACGAGTCAGGGCGGAGGCCTCATCTCATGTGCGTGACACTTACTTGTAGCATCAGGCGCATGTTTTGGTACATCGCAAGGAAGTCTTCATGATTCTTGACTAAGGCTGCCTCCTCTTCGGCGAGATCAAAGTTGTCGAGCTGGGTGGCACCTTCCATCAGGGGTTCAGGACGAGGGCCTCGTCTCGGAAGACGATGACCGGGCTGCGTTGACGGAGCCCAGAGCCTTTCGAGAAGCTGTGGAATATCTGAGATGTCTGAGCATAGGTACCGAGGGAGTGCTTGATAAGGGCGTGGTGCTGGTGTTGGTGTTAGAGAGTTGAGTCAATGTTGATGTGGAGCCAAAGTCAGCGGTCCGTGCGCGGGACCCACTTTCGCATGTGTTAAACTTCGATCATCCACTTTCGCTTCTTCACCCACCTCGACACAACCTAACAACACATCGAAAATGGCGAATCCAGCTGCTGAGCATATACGGGTGGCTGGCAGAATCGCAGCTGCTGTCGCAAACTGGGGCGATCCCATGGACGAGTCAAGCATTTTTGATGATGTTGATGAAGATGTTGAGCTACGAGCGCATGATTTATATGCCGCCAACATTCCACTTTCCGGTTGGCTAGACAATTTCGCAGCTGCACAAGAAATAAGACGTCGCCAAGACTATTGCAACAAAATGCGGATCGACTACCAGGGTAGGACCGAGGCCTCATACTTCAACATACCAGAGGAGCCTGAGAACCCAGACCTCGCATCATACATGAGAGAACTCCAACGCGGCAAAAAGAGCATTGACGACGAGGGCCTAGTGGGGCACGCCGCCGACGTTGCAGACGAGGCCCTGGTCGAAGGTGAAGTTCCATTGGCAGGCTTCGACATGGTCGATGAACAAGCCCCTGCGGTGGGTCCAGCGCGCGCGGAACGAGCTCAGAGACCACGGCGTCGAATGACGTTCGAAGACGACGTCAAGCTCAGGGCCGTACTACTGGAGACCAAGCACATGGTCGAAGAGGGTGTCGCCAATGCCCGTCGCAATCATGTCAAAACACGCGCAATCGCTGACGATGACCTGGTCCTGGGCATGGAAGACCGAGCCGACTCACAAGGTCGTACGATCCGCCTCGAAGGATACCAGCGAGAGGCTATAGGCAGGATTGAGCACTCTCTCCGTCTGAGACGAGGCGTTATCCTAGCAGACGAGATGGGGCTTGGAAAGACGCCGACAATAGTCGCCGTCATTCAACGGGCCGTCAACAATGCAGCACCAGGCATGAGCCCTTTGATTGTGATCTGTGTCCCAGCTAGTCTTCTGGACAACTGGACATCAGAGCTTGGACGAGCCCCCGACCTTCGTGTATACCACATGGCTGACGACGAGGCCCTGGACGCGCGGACAATTCGTCGCCGGTTCGACGTAGTCCTCGTGTCACAGCAAAAGCTAGGTCGGAGGTATGGAGCCCTGCTCCTCAAGTATCGACATTGGCAGGCAGTAGCCGAAGGACGAGAGGTTGAGCTCCGTGACCTGCTTACAGAGAGGAACAAGAAGGTCGCCTGGCAGGGTGATGCGAAGAGGGAGGAGGAAGCCACATCCTCGCTTGAAGCGAACGGCTTGATCGTTGATGAGGCCCATGCCATTCGAAACCAGGCCACAGCTCTGGCTCGCGCTTTGAATGCCTTCAAGGCCTCGTCTGGGATTGCTGTGACCGGCACTCCATTGCAGAACGGCGTGACGGACCTCGGAGGCCTGTTCACGTTTCTCAATCTCCCACCTTTCAACCTACCCTCACTCTTCAGAGCATGCTTCAGTTCAAAAAAGAATTCTGGAAAGCTCAAAAAGAAGACGAGGGCGTTGAACCGCCAGAACAATGCCATTCTCGCAAGCATCAGGTCTTGTGTCACTATTCGACGTCAACAAGACGGCTACTATGAAGGCGACAAGATCCTCGAGTCGGTCGGGTACGACAGTCATAGATGGAACTGCAGGCTCAGTGATAGCGCACAAGACTACCAGCAGATGACACAAGACATGTGGGATGCCAAGTATAAGGCCGATCTTGAGGACGAGCGCAGAGAGGACCGTGATGCGGCAGAGGCCAGACATCCCAAGCGGACAGACCTAGCCCAGGCCCTCCTTGAAATCAATCTCTGTCGCATGCATGTTCTGCACCCGGACCTCATTCATGCAAAATATGGCGATTATGGCGTCGAAGATGTGCACGAGGCTCAGCCAGGTGATCTTGCGGGTTACGACGTGAACCCGATTGAGGCCCTCGAGCCTGGTGTCGGTGATCCAGAGGTGGCAAACGCTGTCCCACAGCCCAGGCCCGAAGACCGTGCGGCGGACCTCAACGAAAAGGTCCGCAAAAAGCTTAATCGCAGACGGATGCGTTTCCTTGAGAGGTTCTTCAACGACAAGACTCTGTGGCAATCAGACCGGTTCTATGCCGTTGTCGAGGAACTTATCAAGCTCTACGACCAGCGCGTTGCAGAAGCCGCTCGTCTCCCTTCGATATGGCAGAGGAGGAAGTACTTGGCCGAGCACAAGATCTTGGTGTACTGCGAATTTCTCTCGGCCCTTGATATTCTCGAAATCGGACTTCAACATATGCGACCCGATATCAAGGTCCTGCGCTTCGATGGTCATGTCACCAAGAACCAGCGTCAGGCCGCCAAGTCAGCATTTGAAGAAGTAGGCAAGCATTGGGAACGGTACAATGACGAGAGTCCCGTGCAAGATCTGCCTATGAACGACGAGGCTAGCATCATGTTTGTCACGAACAGAGCCGGGTACGAGGGGCACAACTTCGTACATGCTACTGATGTTTTCATCATTAGTCCCAGCTGGAACCCGACTATCGAGGACCAGATCATATGCCGCGCTGCACGGAAAGGCCAAAAGAACAATGTCCGCCTGCACCGCTTCTACTCAGAGCTAAGCATTGAAGGCCGGGTCGTCAGCATTCAGCGAGTTAAGAGGTACTACGTCGACATGATCCTCGACGACAGCTTCGTCTTAAGGCACTCGGAGGCTCTCCTCAACGCCACCGATGATTCCTGGATCGAGAAGGTAAGTCCAGGTCTTCTTGGTACGTGGACGAGGCTTCGTCGCTAACGTGATTGAATAGATCGGATACAATCGAGTCAAAGCCGCTTTTGAGCGAGGAGACATCCTCTTGTAGCTGCACAGGGTGTATGTAGTGGGCGATGCAATTGAGACCTAGGCCTCGTCTCATGCGACGGACAGGCGTAGTGACAAGGCGTGACCAGGGAACCCGCCTCGTCAGCTTGCAGCATAGGCCACTTGGTTTTGACGGGCCATGTACCTGGTGTGCGTATGCGATAATGCGCCGCTTTCAGATAGCGAGAGAATCACAAAGCCAAAGCATAGCGCTATATCTAGAGGCACCAAGCCTAGTGTCAGATCATCTCGTTCGTGTTCGCTCCTTCACATAAAGCCGAATGCCTGGTCTTCAGCCGTGCACCAATTTGATAGCGCATGCGACAGGACGACGGCCTGGTCCTGCGCCCAGGCACGGGGCCTTGTTGCAGGTCCTGTCGCAAAAGACGGAGGCTTGTATCGCATCTGCCCTACCGTCCTATTGAAGCCACAGTGATAATCAGGTGCAGACGAAGCTCGAGGCGTGAATACATGCACTGACACCTGCGCTCCAGAAGCACGATCGCAAATCAGCACGACGTGGCAGTCACACAACGCTCCTGCTCTTCCCACGCACCCACAGCATTGATTTTTACAACACAACCCCAGTCACCGCATTACCTGCACGCAATGGCTCGCAAGGTCAGCCGCAAAGACTCAGCCCTTCGATTCGACAGCTCCGCTGTAAGGAGACGGCGCACAGCCCCTCCACAATTAACGTCAACGAACGGGTGCATCCCAGGCGAGATCCTGCGCCAACGATACGTGCGCTTCGTTCGCGGTACTGCAATACACCGACCATCACATTCGTCTTCACCTTCCCCGGCGCCAAAGAAAGAAGAGCCAGAAGAACGCGATGTTACGCAGGACAATCCCACAAGCTCCCAGTCGTTTCTGCGATCTAGCCCTACCGCTGTTCAAATAAAGAGAGGAAGACGAGCGGCAAGCGCAGAGATGGCACCAGCAAGTGAACAGGTAGGACGAGGCCTCCGTTGCTTGAAGCACGGACTGACCAGGTGTAGCAACCAGACGGCGCCCATCACTCGACCTCGCAGCTCTTCCTGCCATCCAGCCCCACTGTTCTGCGTCAACAACGAAAGAGAGAGCAGGAGGCGTTGCAAGCTGTGCGCACACAGGGTGTAGGTTGCGTGTTCCTTCTGAGTGACACATTTGACTCAGACTTGCCGCAGAGAACGCAGCCCTTCTTGGAAGATGAACCTGCACTACCAGGCCCTCGTCAAGACAGAGACGAGGCCTCTGGCGCCAGACGAGCGAGGAAGAAGCGCATCCAACCATCATCAATGGAGGTGCAAGCCTGGTCGCAGTCACCAGAGTATAAGAGATAGCTCGTGGATAAGGAATGAGCTGGGCACTGGCAGCGTTTGGAGGGATGGTTCTCGGTTCAGATCTACGCAACAGCCGTCTTGTGGGCAGGTTGCAGCTTCGGATACTGCTTGTAGTGACGATGCCTCGCCAATGTACATACAATCATGATAAGGCCTCCGTCCTCGTGTCAGCAATCTGAACTTCCCTCTCTCACGTTCTCGAATCAGCAACGTGCTCCCGTCTCAAGACTCGGCCTTGGAAGCAACATCCATTGCCTGGAGAATGCGTGCCAGCTGAGCGGAGAGCACCATGGGCGCCACAGCTTCCTCTAGACACTCCTCATCCTGCGCCAATTCGAGCGTAGCCTCGCCCTCATCCCCCATGCCTGGTTCGTCCATGCCCTCATCCTCTATGCCTGGTTCTTCCATGTCCGCTTCCCGCTGCAGACTCGATGCAAGCAAAGCTGCACGCCGCTTGAGCAGGTCTTGCAACTCTGTCTCCAGCTCTGCGTCCTCTGGGTTCAAGTTCTGCAAACGACGAAGCTTTTCCTTCTGATGGGTCTCTTTCTTGAGCATGTTGTCGAGGGCCCATCTCTCTGCCTCCTCCCAAATCTTGGCGGTGTATTTGTATCCAGATCCTACACTAATACTAGCAGGATAGAAGCTGAATCCACCTGCATTGCCGATGTAGCCCTCGTTCAGCCGTGTGAAGAGAATCTCGGCGATAGCGACTTGGTCTTGCGCAACGCAGGAGTGTATCACGAACTGATGGATGCGGTATCTGCTACCCTCGAGCCCAAGGATAGCCTCAAGCATGTTCATGAGGAAATTGGATCCTCTGTGCTTAGCGTGGCAGTCCAGGCGCTCAGGTATGTTGTCTGTGTATCCTATCTCGACGAGAGGAATTTCAAGAGGCAGGTCACGCTGATCAGCGGGGATCTTCGCAATACGGGCACGGAGGTTTCGAAAGAACGTCCTGGCGCGCTCAGGGCGCTTGGAGCTGGGCCTGTACTTGCTGTTGAACATGTAGCGGCGGTAGTTGGGTGTCGCTTCGGCCTTGACTCCAAGCGAACCAATCCACTTGTCCACGCGCCTGACCAAGTCACGGTCGTTGGCTATGTATGCTTCTGCTTTGTCGAGGGCACGAAGCAGCTCGTTCGCTGTCGGTGCATTGCCCTGGTCATCGCAAAGCTCGTTGAGATAAATGAACGGGTGCCTCTTGCCCTCGGCGCGGTGGCGGAGTTTCTTCAATACTGTACGCAGAGCAGGGTCGCGTTTGTATGACTTGGTCCAGCTGCCCTTCAGACATGTGTTGACTATCAATGGATGAGAAGAGACGAGGATCATGTATCCCTTGCAATACACAGCACCTGGTGTTGCACCCTCGAGCACGGAGAAGACCTCGTTCTCGAGTTCGAGCGTATGCTTGGCCAGTGCGACAAGGCCCTCGTCATTATATATGCGGATCTTGCGCGACCGAGCCTCGTCGACGCTGCTGAAGGGGAAGGACTTGATGATGTCCTGGACTTGAGCTTGGGTATGGGCGGGTGCGTGGCGTAGGAAGATGGAGTACAGAGGGAGAGTGGTCGTCTGCGCGGCCGCAGTCTGCTGAGGTGGTGCAGGGTGTTGTGAGGATGAGTCTTCAATCTCGTCAGGCACGGAGCTTCGTGGTGGTTGCGATGATGTGTCTTCGATCTCGTCAGGCACAGGTCTTCGTGCTGGTGATGTGTCTTGAATCTCGTCCTGAGCAGGACTATTCTGCTCCGCAGGCTGAGGTCGCGTATCATCGTCTTCGATGAGAGCAGGGCTGTCCACTAGTTGCTGGCCCGCTGAGTCCTCGACCTCGTCCAAAGCAGCCTTTTGCTTCGAAGGCCGATGCGGCGTGGCTCTATCTTCAGGTCCTCCAATGGAGACCTTCTGGGCTTGAGGCTGTGGATCACCGCATAGTTGAGGATGGTAAACAGGCGTGGTCCAATCCTCGTATCGGACTGGCGCTCGATGTGTGGACTTGGGCTGCACATTCGCGCCAAACTGAGGAGGCTTTGGTCTTTTGTTTACCGGAACACGATAGACGAGCCATGGTTTGCGAAATCGCTCATGACAAGGGCCTGATGCGCGAGTCGGTGTGCGTGGCGTAGTGTCGTCTCGAGCTGGCTGCTGAGTCTGGGTAGCTGGGATGGACTGTTCCTCTTGTGGCGACGGTCGAGAATTGACAGAGATCTGAGCCTGGTTTGCTTGCTCCTTGCGTTTGCGAGGAGGTGTTGCACTTACTTGGACTTGGACTGGGGGCTCGTCTTGATCTGCGAAACGGGAACGAGCCTTGCTGGATGAGACCCTGTTCTGTTGATCACTCTGCGGGCGGTTCTTGGTACGCGAGGAAGCTGCAGACATGGGCTTGGCTTTTGCAATTTCGATGGTCGCGGCCGTGTCGGTAGAGTGAGCCTTGGTGCTGTGCAGAGACGCATCTGACGACGAGCCTTGAGCGTTCGTCGGGCTGGGACCATCGGCTGTGTTGCCAGACCTAGCCTTGTCTGTCTGCTTCGAGCGAGTCCTAGCGCTCTTTCTCTGTGAGAACAAGCCATCGTCTGAACTGTCTCCATCGTCGGGGTGTGAGACGTGGGCCTCGTCTGATCGATTCGCGGGGCTCTTCCTCTGCGGGAACAGGTCATCGTCGGAAATGTCTGCTTCGTGAGGGTGGAAGACGAGGGCCTGGTCAGATTGCTTCCGGCGGGTCGCAGACGTGACCTTCCTCTGCGAGAAGAGACCGTCATCAGAATCATCTGCTTCACTAAGGTGCAAGACAGGGCCTTCGGCCTGGTTCTGCGCTTGATCGACCGCAGTGTCGTCCTCGACTAGGGCCTGGTCGTCCACTTCATCGGCACTTTCGCCGGACACAGCCTCATCATCGGAGTCGGCTTCGTTGAATGTTTCGAAAGGGACACCCTCTGCTAACGCGGCCAAGTACGCAACGTTCTGTGTCAGCTGTCTTTGTTGCTGAGTGAGGTCGTCCGGGCCCTCGAGTGCATCCAGCCAGTTACGGGCGCGCTCAGTCGACGAGGGCTCGTCATCGTCAAACGGATCCTGGTCTTCGCTATCGGAATCCTCTTGACGGGCAGGCGGTGCGCTGCGGTCTGCGAGCCGTCGCTGTGGCACGTCAACTTGTGTGCCACCCCACTGAGAAATGGCGTCGTTGTCGTCGCTGTAATCGTGCGCGGCCAATGTCTTGCGCTTCTTCGGCTGCCAAAGCACAGCATCTTTCCCGCGACGCGACGGATGCATGTTGGCGGTGGTGTTGTGGTGGTGGTTGTTAGAAGTGCAAAGTTGAAGTCGGGTCTAGAACAGGAAAGTGGAGACGGGCGCGGCTGCCTGATGTGGACCTTAGAGGACGCTCGGATGTGGACGGCAGCAGAGGAAGCTTAGACGGGCTGGAGGACGCTCGGACGCTCAAGAGCAAGCCTAGGCTACAGAGCTAAGACCTAAAGATAGGAACTCTATAATTTAGTATACTAGCTTTAGCTCTTACTATAACGAGTCTTTCTAAGGTATTATAGAGTCTTCTAACTCTTAAGAGCTATAAACCTATAAAAAAGACTCGAAATATCTATAGAAGAGGCTTCTTCTAATAGTTATTAGAAATTAGAAGATTCTACTACTCTTTTTAGTATCTAGTTCTCTAATTAGTAGAGTAGGTCTTTTAAAGATAAATTAGAGTCTTTATACTTTATAGAGCTAGTTACCTACTAGAAGGACTCTAAATGTTTTTAGAAGAGCCTACTAATAGCTCTAAGAGGCAAAACTTATTTTTTACTACTACTATTAATACTAGGCTCTCTACTTATTAGATCGGATCTTTCTAAGTTAGCCTAGAGTCTTTAAACCCTATAAAGCTATTTCATTTATAGGAAGACTAAAAACCTCTTCAGAATAGGCTTTAAGTATCCGATAAGAGTAGATTCTCTAAAGTTCTACTACTTCTTCTTATATTAGCCTCTGTACTTTATATAAAGGGTCTTTTTAAATTTATATAGAGTCTCTAGACTCTATAAGTTTGCTATTATATTAAAAAGACTCTAACTATTTAGTAAAGAGGCTTCTAATAATTAATTATAGAGAAGTAAATATCTAAAACTTATCCTCCTTCTTATATTAGCTTTTCTACTAGTTAGAATAGATCTTTCTCGGCTATTATAGAGTTGTTAGATCCTAAAAGTCTATATCTAAACTAGAAAGATTTATAATATCTTTATAAGAGGCTTTTAGTAATAATAGAGACGCAAAAGTTAGAGACTCTCCTACTCTTCTTATATTAGGTTCTCTACTTATTAGAACGGGTCTTTCTAGATTATATTAGCGTCTTTAGACTCTATAGAGTCTAGTTTATATTAAAAAGATCCTTTCTACTCTTAAGATAGGCTTTTAGTAGTCGTAGAGTAGAACTTATAGAATTAGCTCTTCTTAGCTTCTTTACTTAATAGAACGGGTCTTTTTAGATCTTATTAGAATCTCTAGACTCTATAGAGCTAGTATCAGCCTAAGAAGACTCTAAATAAATTTAGGAGAGACTTCTAATAGTAATAAATAGCAAATATTATAAAATTCTACTACTTACTTTTAGTATTAGTCTCTCTTCTTACTAGAACGGGTCTTTCTATATTTATCTAGAGTCTCTAGACTATAGAAAGATACTCCGTTACTAGAAAGATTTAAAATACCTATAGATAAGGCTTTAAAGAGTTAGAGAAAGGAGAAATTATAAAATTCTACTACCTATCTTAGTACCAGCTTCTTTATATTAGAGAACGGATCTTTCTAGGTTAAGTTAGAATCTCTAGGTTCTGTATAGCTAGTTTAGTACTAAAAAGATCTTTAATATCTTTAGAAAAGGCTTCTTAATAATAGAGAGTAAAAACCTCTAAATTCCTCTACTATTTTATATTAGATTACTTACTCGTATAGGTCTTTCTATATTTTCCTAGAATCTCGAGACTCTATAGAGTATTCTAACTACTACAAAGACTATTAATATATATCGAAGAGCTTTAATATAGATCTAGAAGAGAAAAAGCTAGAAGTCTATATAATTCGACTCTTTTCTTATTTAAACGAATCTTTCTTAATAAAATTAGAATCTCGGGACTCTATGTAATTTATTTACTACTAGAAAGACTCTATCTATATATAAGTGAAGTTTATAATAGCTATAGAGAACTAAAGGATAGAAACTTTTTTCTTTCTATTCTAGAAATCTTTCTAGAATATAAAACGAGTCTTTCTAAATTTTATTATAGTATTTAGACTCTCTTTAGCTAGTTTTATATAGAAAAGACTCTTAATATCTTTAGAAAAGGCCTTTAATAGTCCTAGAGACTTTAAAGCTTTAGATTTTACTCTTCTTCTTATTTAAGCTACTCTATTTATTAGAATAAGTCTTGCTAGATTATTATATAGTCTTTAGACTCTATAGGCTTACTTTATTACTAGTAAGACTCTTATTCTACTTAGAAGAGGCTTCTAATAGTACTTAAAAGCAAAACTCCTAGAATTCTAAACTCTACTATTATATTAGCTTCTCTACTTATTATAAAGAGTCTGTCTATACTATTATAGAATATTTAGACGCTTTCTATTTACTTCTTACGAGATATAGCTAGTCTAAGCTTAGAAGGAGCTTATAATAGTTCTACTAAAAGGAAAAAAGTAAAAATCTAACTTACTTATACCTTTAGCCTCTTACTTATTTAAACGGATCTTTTCATTTCTATTTAGAGCCTTTAGACTATATATAGTTACTTTATAACTAGAAAGATTCGAAATATTTATTAAAGAAGCCTATAGAAGTTATAAAGAGCTAAAAGAGTAAAAGAAAAACTTTTACTTTCTTTTAACTCTTCTACTCTATAGAACGAGTTTTTCTTAATTAAATTAGAGTCTTTAGACTCTATAGATACTCTTTATATCTTAAAAGATCCGAAGTATACTTAGATAAGGTCCTAACTACTAATAGAAAGCAAAATCTAGATATTTAAGTCTTTCTATTATACTAGCGTCTTTACTTATAAGAACGGGTCTTGTTAAATTATAATAGAGTCTTTAGAGTCTAAAGAGCCTATTTTATACTAAAAAGATCCTATCTACTCTTAAAAGAAACTTTTAGAAAATATAGAGAGAAAAGGTAAGAAAATTTATTCTTTCTAGTATATTAGCCTCTATACTTAATAGAATAGATCTTTTTAAGTTATATTAGAATCTTAAGACTCTATAGAGGTCTATTAAATCTAAAAAGATCCTAAGTATACTTTAGAATAGCTTAATAGAAATCTAGAAAGAAAATAAGCTTAATTCGCTTTATATTAGCTCCCCTACTTACTATAACGAGTCTTTCCTAGTTTATTAAGAATCTTTAGACTCTCTATAGTTGCTTTCCTACTAGAAAGATCCTATCTACGCTTAAAAGAGGCTTATAGTAGTACTAAGAAGCAAAAGGCTAAGAATCTAGCTTTTCTTTTTATAATAGCTTCTCTACTTACTAGAACGGGTCTTTCTAAGTTAATCTAGAGTCTTTAGGTTCTATATAATTACTTTTATACTAGAAAGATTTTTAATAACTAAAGAAGAGGCTTTCTATATTTATAGAGAGCTTTTTTACTCTAAGTTTTCCTACTATTCTATATTAGTCTCTCTACTTAGTATATCGAATCTTTCTATATTTCTTTAGAGTGTTTAGGCTCTAGATAGCTACTCTTATACTAGAAAGACTCTTAATAGTATTAGGAGAGGCTTTTAATAGTTATAGAGCGATAAAATCTCTTAGTTTTTATTTCTCTTATACTACTTACTAGAGTAGGTCTTTTAAAGATTATTTAGAGTCTTATAGATCGATATAACTACGTACGTACTAAAAAGTTCTTAATATTCTTAGTAGAGGCTCTAAAGAGTAAAAGAGTAAAAAGCTTTTAATTCTCTTACTATTTATATTAGCTTCTCTACTTACTAAAACGAGTCTTTCTTAATTTATTTAGAGTCTTTAGCTACTAAATAGCTACTTGAATACTAGAAAGATCCTTAATATATAGAGAAGAGGCTTATCCTTATTATAGAGAGAGAAAAAAAGCTAAAACTCTAGCTTTTTCTTTAATATTAGCGTCTCTACTTATTAGAACGAGTCTTATTAAGTTAAATTAGAGTCTCTAGGCTCTATATAGCTATTAAACTACTAGAAAGATTCTTAATACTCTAAGAAGAGGCTTATAATAGTACTTAAGAGTAAGAAAGCTAGAAATCTAGCCTATTTATTATTATAGCTTTCTTACCTACTAGAACAGATCTTTCTTATTTATTTTAGAGTCTTAGATCTCTAAAGAGCTACTTCTATACTAAAGAGATTCTTTATATATAAAGAAGAGGCTTATAATAGTTATATAGAGAGAAGAAAGCTAAAATTTAAGCCTTTCCTTGTTTATATTAGCTTTTCTACTTCTTAGAACAGGTCTTTTTTAATTAACTTAGAGTCTTAAGGCTCTATATAGCTTCTTTTATCTTAAAAAGATCCTTAGTATCTAAAGGAGAGGCTTATAATAGCTATAGGGAGCTAAATACTTAGAGTTTCTAGAAATTTCTATATTAGATCTTTTACTTAGTAAAACGAGTCTTTCTAAATGTTTTAAGAGTCTTTAGCTACTAGATTTAGTTTTATACTAGAAAGATTCTTAATATATCGAGAAGAGGCTTATAATAGCTATAGGGAGCTAAATACTTAAATTTTCTAGATATTTCTATATTAGATCTTTTACTTAATAAAACGAGTTTTTCTAAATGTTTTTAGAGTCTTTAGCTACTACATAGCTAGTTTCATACGAGAAAGATTCTTAATATATAGAGAAGAGGCTTATAATAGTTATATAGAAAGGAAAAAGCTAAAATTCTAGTATTTCCTTTTATATTAGCTTCTCTACTTAATAGAACGAGTCTTTTCTAGTTAGGTTAGAGTCTCTAGACTCTCTATAGCTACTTTCGTACTAGAAAGATTCTTAATACTATAAAATAAGCTACTTATAGAGCTAAACTCTCTAAGATTTAAAATTTATTAAATATTCGTCTCTTTACTAACTAGAAAGAGTTTTAGATTAGCAGAATCGTATTCTGAGTATAGCGGAAGTGCTAGAGGAAG
>PNEN01000544.1:86958-115311 GCA_002933655.1 Cercospora berteroae | reverse complement strand
CGGATAAGCGGAATTTGCGTAGTGGCGAGGTGGCCGGTTTGGCGCCCCGTCTGGCAGTCGGGCGTGGGCGTGGATCGACGCCCAGTTCCCCGGGCCACACGTGCCTCTGCGGACTTCGCTGCAGCACACTGTGTGTGTTCTGTTCCGTTCTGCTGTGGAGTGTAGCAGCACGTGAACAGGAGCCTCATGGTACATCTGTCACCACCGCCATCACCATTGCCATTGCCGCCCGTCGACTGTGCCACCAACGAACAGCGCTGACGACCGCACGGATGCCAAGCAGGGTTGGTCGGAGTGGGGTCGATCGTGGCTGTCGCTCTGCAGATCAATCACTGCTGCTGTACCACTGTGCCACGACTCTCCATGTGCCGCAGTCGAACGTGAAACATGCGTCGGGAAGTGTCGATAGCATATTTCATTGCTCGTCGCTCCTGCGAGCCCATCATTCACGAGCTATGGCGCTATCTACATGTTCGAAACGCTTCCAAAAGCGCCGTTGCTGACGCGCGGCTACTCCGGCGCAGCAGCTCAGAGCCTCCCCCGCCTGGACGTAGTCCGTCATCTGTCACTTCCCAGCAAATATATTCCCGCTGTACTTTTCCTCGTATGGTCATTCCGCGTAGACGCAGTCTCCGATCTGCATCCTCCAGCAATACTCAGGCCGCCGCGCCCCCAGATGCGACTGCGCCGTCTTCATACCAAACGCCGTGCCATGACATTCTTTTACGCTGCCGCCTAATGCGAGCAGATGCTACGCTGAGAATTAAAACAAGAACGCTACACGGAAGACCTCGCTATCTAAATTGGTATCGTAAGCAAACAACTCCGAGCAAAATTGCTGTGTTGTAGATGTGTTGGAGCACCGCAAGCCTCGAGGGACCGAGGGCTCTCATCCCGCAAATGCATAGGCGTAGCGTGGGGCCGTAAACTTCGCCACAACTGACTCCCTCTCCTAAAGGGAGTACAGCTGACGAAGAGCCATCTCCTGTCCTGGTGGTAGATTGTGCAAATAATCGTCGAAGCCGCTGCCGATCATCTGCTTGTACTTCATCAAGACCTGCTCGAAATCTTGAAGTGGCCCGTCTTCCTGCATACTAGCCAGGAATACACCATGAGCGTTGGCGATCTCGCCAAAGAAGTCCAGGAGACACTGCTCCAGCGCGGCAGGGTTGTCCAAAACGACCTTGCAGAAGCCTTTGTACGCGTGACCCTTCTCGTCTGTCCACGCCACCTTCTGCATGTACTTGAGGAAGGCCGGCGCAAAGTTGGCAAGGTGGGGCGCAAGCTGTTCATGGCACCCAAGTCCCAGTCGTCCGAGGGCTATTGCTGCGTTTTCGTTGAGCGATTCTGGCACTTCGTTGCTGAAAATAATGACAGCCAGCTTCTCCAGCAGCTTGTCAACGAATGGAGCCATGCCCTCCTTCTGCCGCATCGAAATTTCTCCGCAGGACCAGCAAGCGTTGTTAATCACACGAAATGTCGATTCTGGGTCGTTTTGCACGTCGTTCAGTCCGAGTTGCTGGATGAGAATGTTGAGCAACTCAGACAGGTATTGCTGGAGCTGGGGGAAAATGTAGATGGCACAGTCCCCAAGTAAGGCGTAGGCCGATTGGCGAACGTCGTTGCTCGAGTCTTGCATGCAATACGCCAACATCTGGAACATGTTTGGCTGCGCGCTGCCAGCAAGTCTGGCACTTTGTTGCTCGTCCAAGGCTTGAATGATCGAACTCAGAAGGTCCAAGCTCGTGACCAAGAAATCCTTGTCTGGCTGGTCCATGAACGATTGCTCTGCGCTGGCACCATCTTCAAGGTTCTGTTGGATGAGTTTGATGCAGCGATTGAAGAGCGGCTCTGCAAATGGTGCAAATTGAGGACCAAGTGCGGTGGCCACGAAGGAGAGGCACTCCAGCAACGGGAACATTTCGCGCGACTGATCCTGCACATGCTGCCAGCGGTTTATCAGAGCAGGCATAAGTAGGTTGACGTTCTCCGACTCAGCGAGTTTGGGGGACGCATGCTCAGCCAGCGTCTGCACACAGTCGTACAAGATGTACATGTTCTTGTCCTTATACTTGCCAAAGCATTTGACGAAGTGCTGAAGAATGATCGTGCAGTATGGAGCAAGGGCAGCGTTGGCCTTTTCCTCCAGAGCCGCAAAAGCTGAAGCTGCAGACTGCTGTACTTTTTTGTTGTGGTCTAGCATGCGCTGCAGCAGACCCTGCATAAGGGGTTCGAAGAACTGATCCCTCGGAGCATTCGGGTCGTGGGCTGCCCAGGATGCAAAGCGACTGAGGGACCAACAAGTGATCTGTCTGACAACGGGTTGAGGGTCGTTCAGCAATGCCAACATGAGTGGAATGAGCTCCGGCAAATGTGGTGTAATGTTGTCCATGCAGCCAGGACCAATCGCGCCCAAAGCCAGAACTGCCGCCTCGCGATTTGACCAGTCTTGATGCTTGAAGTTCTCGACTAGCCATGGAAGCACTTCTTCAAAAACAGAGCCATGGAAATGGGTCGCAAGGCTGTCGAGAGAAGCCGCCGAGCACTTGCGTAAGTTCCATTCCTCTTCGGGATCAATTTCGTCAAAATCTTCATCCTCGTCCACTTCACCTTCACTGAGATCATCGTCGTCCTCGTAAGCGAAGCCATTGACGGCGGGCTGGGACTGGCCATTAGGTTGTGCTCCATTCGAAGTGTCAGCTCGACCAGCCTTGTCCTTGGCGAAGGTCGGCTTGATGTCCTTCTCTTCATCCTCGAGCTCAGCATCCTCTTCGTCGCCTTCTAGTCTTAGCTGATCGTCCTCGCTGTACACCATGCAGTTCAGAAGGACGGGTACAATGCGGGGAAGATAGGGCCCGAGCGCGTCTCGAAGTACTGCGTTGCTGCTGGACTCGAAAAAGAACTCGGCAGCATCAAGAGCCAGTTCCTGATTGTGTCGATCTTGCTGTTGGGTCAAGGTATACTCAATAACGCCTTCCACGTGCGGTACGAGCACATGAGGTAGAGAATCCGCGAGAAGTGCAAAGGACCGACAGACGAATCGCCGCACGTCGTCATTGCTGTCTTGAGATAGGCGAACGATCTCTGGCAGGACATCGTTGATATTCTCCTGGAAGGTCACTGCAACTGGCTCGACTAGGAAGACGTTCACAGCGGCCAGTGCTCGAGAGCGAACCTTGGGATTGTCGTGTCGCGTGAATTTGAGCAGCTCCGGCAGGAGAGAAGCCAAAGGCCGCTGACCTTGATATTCTTTGTCAAGAGCTTTGCGGTTGTCTTCGCAGATCTTGAACAGTGCACTCATGGCGCCGTCTTGGGTTTCCTGTGAGGCTTCACCGCTTTGATTCGCGATCATTCCGACGAGTTCAGCCAGGACTTGCGGCCAGCCCATGATACCACCTTGCCGTACGATTTCGGTGACGACATTTCCGATGTAGTTTCGGATCTGTGTGTTGCGGTCTTGGAGTCCTTGCAGCACGTTCGCTTTGATGTAAGCCTTGCTCGGCTCCGGCAATGATTTATATGAAGTTTTGATGTTGTTCTTGAGCAGGATCGCGGCGGCACTGCGCGCTGCATGATATGCTGCTTGATCGAGCCCCGTATTTGAGGTTGGAGTTGTGCATAGATACACTAAGTAGTTGTTGATGTCTGGTGAAGTTTTGGCTTGCCGCAGCATCTAGACAAGGTCAGCACGAGGTGCGAAGCTCTCGCAATACTCCACGCACCTGGTCGGCATTCTTTTGAGCTTGAACGTCATGGCCACTGAGAGAGTCGCGCAAGCACTGTGCCAGCTGGTTGAGCGGCCCTTGTTGTGGCTGCCACGCCATGGTGTCGCGATGAACGTGGCGCAGTGTGTGTTGCGGGGTGTTGGTGCGTCGGTCTGCAAAGGCGAGGTGCAGAGGGCGAGAAGGTGGTTCGGCGAGCGTCGAATATCAAGGAGCGGGATCAGGCCTGTCGCGGTAATGGACGAGGTCAGCGTCCTACAAATGCGATTGGCTGCGCAGCTCGTAGTTGGGGGCAAACGGCGGCACGACTGACAGTGAGATCCGAAGTGACGGTGGTTTTGGTGCAGCTCCTGCTCGCGCCGTCCTACAGTAACATGGCGGCGAGCCCGGTGGAAATCGTGCGGTGGGCACAGTGGTGGAGGTGGGCTGTGGCCGGCCTGCTGATGAGCCGCCGCGGGCACTGTCGAGGCGTCGCGCTCGCTGCGTTGTCGGATTGTCAAAAAGCCTCTGTGCAATGGTGCATTCGTCGCACTCGAAGCAACGTCGTCGTGAGGTTGTGTCGCCGCAGCAGGTCGCACTGGGCAGAGTCGCAGAGCAGAAGTCCTCTGCTCTGCCCCAAGACCCTGCGCGGGCAATTGCCAGGCGCGGCGCGGGAGCGAGCTAAATTTCTATCGATTCTTGCTCCCCTCGCCCTCACTGCTCGCCCCCTCAGCTTCAACTGCACGAGGCGTCTGAGGACTTTTCCACTGGCCGCGACGGGACTCGGTGGCGCGCCGCTGGTTTGCGTATCTGGTGATGCTGCGCCGTGATGAACTCGGTCTGCTGACTGCCTTGCATTTGAGACAGGATTTTTGGTTGCTTGCGGCACCTCTTCGTGACGTAGTGGCCTTGCTCAGCACGGAGCGAAGGAAAGCGTAAACAGACACAGCTCGACGTGCCATAATTGGCCAGCACCCGGCCAGCGAGGACTGCTTGCGTGACATCAGAGTCGTTGCTGACGTCGCGGACGACAACGTGGATTCCAGCTCGTGCGTTCTTGGGCACGTGCGTTTGGCGGCGCCATCAGTGACATTCGAGTCCGCGACGGTTACACGAAGCTGCAGGTACTCAAATCGAAAGACAATGCTGTGCGGCCGGCCTTCACTTTGATTCAAGTGAGTGTGCTACCTAGACTACATACACAAGACCCAGCCACTATTCGCTGTACATTGTCCAGTGTCTCCATCTGATCAGATTTGATGCGCGTTCCGAATCCAATGCGTCCATCGCGTTTCCATATCCAGCTCACCGAGAGGTATGATTCGGAGGGAAGAGCGAGATTCAGCCCCTTGGTGTTTCTAGCCATGCCCCATGGCTCTGAGCTCTCGTTCACGCTTTCTGTCTGCGCTCGACTTGTTTCCTAGTCATGGCCGAGGTGTATCCAGGCGTGCAGCAACGGAGGTAACTGCCTGCGCTTCCTGGAGTTTTTACAATTCTGCTGTGCGGGGCTTGGTCCGATACGGAAAGTGATGCCATGCTGGTCGATAGCAGCCATTGCTGCTCATCGTCTTGTAGTCTCCACGGATACTGGATCCAGCTCGTGGTCCGTTCAGAAGGTCTCTTCGTGCCATATCTTTGGTCGCAACGGTACAGTCTCTCGTTCCACGGTGAACAACACATCAACGTCCGTGTGTACTACTATCCTGTCCGCTTTGATGTGGTTACTGGTGCTGACCTGGCCTCCCATTTCTGTCTCCCAGTCCTGCACATCCCATTCTAGACCCTTGGTGGATATGACAGCCTTGCCGTACAACGGTAGGACGCCAACATTCTCCCGCAGCAACCCATCGTTGAGCGGCGCGTGAATGGTAGTGGTTCCAGGACGAAGCAGAACGCTCACGCTGCTCTCAGAGAACAGCCAGAAGCGCAAAGACGGATGCAAATATTTCTGCTCCCGGTAGATCTCGTGGAGCAATCCCAGACCTTGATCAACACGTCCGCCCAGACCTCCGAGGACTAGAATCTCCGTGACCCCTGGCAGATTGGCAACAACTTTGTTGATCGCTTTGCCAAAGTCCGTGCTATACTGGTCGGGATCATGCGTAACGGCAACGTTCAGCTTCTCATATTCTTGTCGGACCTCATCCCTAATGGAGTCCAAATCGCCATGTATCGCACTCGGAAGAGCATGCTGCAATGCTCGGGTCCAGTCAGAGCTAGGGTAGTGCTTGCGAAGCAGATCGTGGACTCTGTTAGCCCCGCCATCCGCGCAGAGGCGGTACGAAGCATGATCGTAGAGGCGCTTAAAATAATCTAGGTCATCCAAAGGACAATTCAGAATGATGAGTGCCACTGTTGGACATGCTTTTTCTGTCAAACTTAGATATTGGGCAGGCCAAAGTTCTGTCATTGAGGTGTCAGACAGTGATGCGCTGCCATTGGGAGCAGCCATCGCGTGTCAAACGCGTGTAAGGATGTCGCATGTATGGCAAAGAGCATGGTGTTGACGCAATCGCGATGCATCTGTGCATAAAACAGAGAGCCGAAAAGTTTCTCCGACCGCCGACATTTCTAAGCAATTCGAAGTCGATGACCTTTGGACGTTTTGCGCCGCAACATTTCCTGGAGCCTCTTCATCAGCACAGTCGTTTCTTTCTCTTCGGTTCAACGGGCAAGATGTTCAGGCCGATTCTCAGAGCAGCGACGACTGCGCGCACTGCTTCAAAAGCACAGCATGTCGGGAAACGATTCGCGAGTACCGCCCCTACGAGATCTGGAAGCTGGAAAGGCACTGCATTGAGGTGGACAGCGGCTGGCGCTGTGGTGTACTACTACAACACCTCTTCAGTATTTGCCGAGGAACCACAATGTCCGTGGTGCACTTGTCAACGTACCTGAGTCGGCACTAACTATTTTAGCAGATGCTACCCACGCAGCACCAGAAACCTCGCGGGAGTCAGAAACACATCTTAGCATCGATTCAATAGCGGAACAGCGACGAGCACAAGCACGACACAACATCCAATCATCGGAAAGCCGGCATAGCGAATCTCAGACCACCGAGCAGCAACAGACTGTCACCGCAGCTGATGGCGAGCAAGCCGCGGCAGGCGGTCCGCAAGGACTCGAAGAGGAGGCAGAACAGCAGGGCGCTTTCAACGAGGAGACTGGAGAGATCAACTGGGACTGCCCGTGTCTAGGCGGAATGGCACATGGTCCATGTGGCGAGCAGTTCCGCGCTGCTTTCAGCTGCTTCGTTTACTCGAAAGAAGAGCCCAAGGGTGTGGAGTGCATCGAACACTTCAAGACAATGCAGAACTGCTTCCGAGAGCACCCGGAAATATACGGCGCTGAACTGGATGATGATGAAGTTGCAGAGGCACAGGCTGAGGAGGATCGAGCGCAGGCATCGCTGGCTCAATCAAATGATACGCAATCAAGCGTGAAGACAGAGGGTGGCAAGAGCAATGAGTCTCAGCAGACGGCAGGCAGTGAATCGACCAAGCAGTCAGCGGATAAAGGCGGTAATTTGGTCCCCAAGGCTGCTCACGACGCTCGGTAGTCGTAGGAAAGGTACCAATCTACCCTCGGTGCACGGTCGAGAACATTCCAGCTGGACGACGAGCGCTGTACAATTAGTATAGATGTACTATAGCTGTACAAAACAATGATGCTCTACTCGCCACCAAACGTTTTCGTATTAGTTCGTGTGCTCGCGTGCTAGTGAGTGAACGACTGGAGTGAACGAGTGACGAGCGTGACGCAGAGTTGCCTCGATCACCGAGCTTGACCCGCGCCTTCTACCAGTCACGTCTGGCTTCACACCTTCCACCCACTCGTCGACACTTCACGGGCGCGTGTGGTTCGACCTTTGAACAACAACCATTACCGCCACCATTCTTCAGGCATCCCATCTTCTTTACAACAGCTGCCATTCCGACACAGCGCCGTTCACAACGCACGGCCCCGCGACTGCCTTCGGCCGCTGACCTTTACCCTCTTCACCGGACGGCTGCATCAGGCACCCTCCCGCTACCGCATTTGCGCCTGAACCACCACGCGCACAAGCTTCTTCTTCCCGCTTTGTCACTCTCAATTCCTCTTCACCTTCCTTTCGAGCTCGCGCACCTCGACCCTCCACACGCGCCATGTCCGACATGGCTGCCAAAGCCAGCTCGCGCCCAGCGCCACCCATACCAACCTCCAAGGACGACATCAACGGCACCTGGAACTTCCTCGAGTGGGGCGTCGACCGGATACTCTTCAACCTCAGCGATGGCGTTGATCTCAAGACGTACATGTCGCTGTACACCAGCATCCATAATTTCTGCACTGCCCAAAAGGCGGTAGGCATGGGCGCCCAGAGCAATCTTAACTCGAATCACCGAGGCGCACATCTGCTTGGAGAAGATCTCTACCATCGGCTGAATGAGCACCTTAAGCAGCATCTCGCGGCAGTCCACGCTGAAATGGTCAAGCACACCGACGAGGCGCTCCTCACATACTACATCAAAGAATGGAAGCGCTACACGCAGGCGGGCATGTACAACAACCATCTCTTCCGCTACCTGAACCGGCATTGGGTTAAGCGTGAGATGGACGAGGGCAAGAAAGACGTCTACGACATCTACACACTGCATCTGGTTCGATGGAAGGAAGACATGTTTGGCACCACGCAGAACGCCGTTATGGATGCCGTGCTGCGACTTGTTGAGAAGCAGCGCAACGGCGAAACCATCGAACAGTCCAAGATCAAGGATGTTGTCAACTCGTTCGTCTCTCTGGGTATTGATGAGGCCGACAGCACCAAGACAACCCTCGACGTGTACCGCACATACTTCGAGAAGCCATACCTCGATGCGACAGAGAAATACTACGAAAAGGAGTCACAACAGTTCTTGGCCGAGAACTCGGTGGTCGACTACATGAAGAAGGCTGAGCGGAGACTGGACGAGGAGAAGGAACGTGTCCCTCTCTACCTCCTGCCGGAGATAATGGCTCCACTGATGAAAACTTGCGAGCAAGCTCTCATTGCCAAGCATGCATCTACGCTCCGTGATGAGTTCCAGTTGCTGCTGAACAATGACCGCGAAGATGACATGGCCCGCATGTATAAGCTTCTTGCACGCATTCCGGACGGTCTTGATCCACTGCGCAACAGATTTGAACTGCATGTGCGGCAAGCAGGTCACCTCGCCGTGGAGAAGGTCGCAGGACAGGGCGATAGCCTCGACCCTAAGGCGTATGTCGATGCTCTGCTCGAAGTTCACACCCAGTATGCTGCACTGGTCCAAAAAGCTTTCGCTGGCGAGTCCGAGTTTGTACGATCTCTTGACAACGCCTGCCGAGAATATGTCAACCGCAACAAAGTCTGCGAGAAGAACTCCAGCAAGTCCCCAGAGCTGTTGGCCAAGCACTCCGACAACGTGCTCAAGAAGAGCACCAAAGCTACCGAGGAGGACAACATGGAGAAGCTGCTCGACCAGTGCATGACGATCTTCAAGTATGTTGAAGACAAGGACGTTTTCCAGAAATTCTACTCTCGTCACCTTGCCAAGCGTCTCGTCAACGGCACATCGGCATCTGGCGACGCTGAGACTAGCATGATCTCCAAATTGAAGGATGCTTCTGGCTTCGAATACACGAACAAGTTGCAGCGCATGTTCCAGGATGTCCAGACCTCGAAGGATCTCAACAACGCATACGAGGAGTGGCGTGCTCAGACCATCGATAAGGAAGACAGAAAAGATGAAGTTGATGCCACATACCAGATTCTGGGTACTGGGTCATGGCCGCTCCAGCCCCCAACCTCACCTTTCGCTCCGCCCGAAGTTATTGTCAAGACCTACGAGCGCTTCCAAACCTTTTACAGCAACAAGCACGGTGGCCGCAAGCTTTCCTGGCTGTGGCACTTGTGCAAGGGTGAGATTCGCGCCAACTACGCCAAGATGAACAAGGTCCCCTACACCTTCTCGGTATCTACATACCAAATGGCGATCCTGCTCATGTTCAACGACAATGATACAGTCACCTACGATGACATTGCCGAAATCACTTCATTGGCGAAGGAAACGCTTGACCCTTCAATCGCAATCATGATCAAGGCCAAGGTCCTCACCGCCAGCCCCGAAGGTGCCCCGCCTCAGAGCGGAACTTCTTACTCTCTCAACTATGGTTTCAAGAATAAGAAGCTTAAGGTCAACCTCAACATTGCTATCAAGTCAGAGCAGAAGCAGGAAGTCGAAGATACTCACAAGACGATCGAAGAGGACAGGAAGATGCTCATGCAGGTAAGTTGGCTCTTAGTCTTGCTATCCTTCGTATGTATGTCGCTAACATGTCCACTAGTCTGCTATCGTGCGAATCATGAAGTCACGAAAGACTATGAAGCACAGCCAGCTCGTTTCGGAGACGATCGGCCAGATCAAGAACCGATTTTCGCCAAAGGTCTCAGACATCAAGAAGTGCATTGACATCCTGATCGAGAAAGAGTATCTCGAGCGTCTCGATGGTGACGATCTTGGCTATCTTGCCTAAGTCATACATCTCCAGGAAATGAAACCACCTGTATAGGTACGTACCACAGCGGCGTTACGGACGGAGCGGCAGGGACTACGGTCTCTTGATATACGGTAGCATGAGGGATGCCGATTGGTTGGGCTTAGCAAGGCGTGGGCGTTCTCATTTCATCTCGCATTGGGCCATGATTGCTGCGTGACGATAGCAGCGGAAGACGACACTACGTATAGAGCATGAGCATGAGACAGACGCGAGCAATGACGCTTGAATGGTACAACGTCCTTTTGCCTCCTTCGACTTGTCGCTTGCGATTGAGTGGATGTGGGTCCTGTAGAAGTGAGAAACGTGTTCATGTGCATAACATGTGCGGAGTTTGCAGCCGCCACCTCCGAGCGGGCTGAACCCTTGTGCACGCCATCGACTTTGGCTACGTGGTGGCACTTTTTGTTCCTTCTCCCGCCCATCGACACCACCAACATGTAAGGCAAATCTGCACCCAGCGACAAGCGCGCAAACCCACTGACAATGATGATTAGGGCGCCGCCTCTGATCGAACGGGCGGAGATCAAGTCCGCCAGCCTTCACAATGCCCGGCCGTTACTCCTCCACGTCTACGTCCTTCCCTTCGTCTTCCTCTGGCCGCTCTTCTTCAGCTACTACCTCCCACAGGAGAGCTACGATACGTACATCAACGGTCAAGAATGGACTTTCGTGTTCGCTGGCAGCATTGTCACATTGCAGTCTTTGCTATGGCTCATGACATTTTGGAACGTCAACATCCGCGCCCTTTTCACCGCGAACTCGGCGAGCAGTGTAAGGAACGCCAGTCTGATCAAGGTGATTCCAAAGGAGAACGCAGGCGCAAGCGAGATTTGCAAAATCGAGAGAGACAATGTTGGAGGAAGGGAGACTGTTTCCTTCCTGTTCCAGAAGAGACGATTTCTGTACGATGAGGCAAAAGGCAGTTTTGCGCCCCTCAACTACGCAATTGATGACGAGCCAAAACCGACGATTGGTACTTTCCAGGCTTCCAAAGGACTACAAAAGAGCGCGGAAATTGAGAAGTTGACGCAATACTACGGAAAGAATCTGTTTGATATCCCAGTCCCGACATTTACGGAGCTTTTCAAAGAGCACGCTGTCGCGCCGTTCTTCGTGTTTCAGATTTTCTGCGTGGGGCTGTGGATGCTGGACGAATACTGGTACTACAGTCTCTTCACGCTGTTCATGCTGGTCGTTTTCGAGAGCACTGTTGTGTGGCAGCGACAGCGGACTTTGACGGAGTTCCGTGGCATGAGCATCAAGCCGTATGCGGTCTGGGTGTATAGAGAGAACAAATGGACCGAGGTGCAGAGTGATGCGCTCCTGCCTGGCGATCTCGTATCTGTTGGCAGGACGAAAGAGGATAGTGGAGTGGCCTGCGACATGCTGCTCGTTGAGGGCAGCGCCATTGTCAACGAGGCTATGCTTTCCGGCGAGAGTACGCCTGTGCTCAAGGACTCGATACAGCTCCGTCCAGCAGATGCAAAAATCGAACCCGAGGGACTCGACAAGAATGCGTTCTTGTGGGGTGGTACCAAAGTCTTGCAGGTACAACATGGAAATGCTGCGACCGATGCGCCTAGCACGATTCCGCAAGTGGCTTCTGGGGTTCCTCCTGCGCCCGATAAAGGCGCTTTGGCCGTTGTGATCAAGACCGGATTCGAAACCAACCAGGGAGCACTTGTTCGCACCATGATCTTCTCTACTGAACGCGTTGGCGCAGGTAATGTGGAAGCGCTGCTCTTCATCCTCTTCTTGACAGTCTTCGCTGTCGTGGCCTCCTGGTACGTCTGGACCGAGGGTGTCAAGCAAGACCGCAAGCGCTCGAAATTGCTCTTGGACTGCGTTCTGATCATCACATCTGTCGTACCACCCGAGTTACCCATGGAGCTGTCCCTCGCTGTCAACACTTCCTTGGCGGCGCTCAGCAAGCTTGCCATCTTCTGTACAGAGCCGTTCCGAATTCCTTTCGCTGGACGCGTGGATGTGGCATGTTTTGACAAAACCGGTACCCTCACTGGAGAAGACTTGGTTGTTGAGGGTGTTGCTGGACTTTTCCTCGGACGCCAGGATGCGAAGGTCAAGACTGAATCAGACGGCGCTCAGAGCCAGCTTACTAGGATAACAGACACCGGATTGGAAACTACATTGACTCTTGCTACGGCACACGCACTTGTGAAACTTGAACAGGGCGATGTTGTTGGAGAGCCGATGGAGAAAGCTACACTGCAATCACTTGGCTGGACACTCGGGAAGAACGATACTCTCACGGCCAAGGCTGGAACAAATGCGCGAGGTGCCATGGCAGGAGATCTCGTGCAAATTAAGAGACGATTCCAGTTTTCTTCTGCATTGAAGCGTCAAAGCTCCATTGCCACTGTGATAACCTCAGACCGCCAGACCGGGAAGAAGACCAAAAGCACGTTCGTTGCCGTCAAAGGCGCGCCTGAGACTATCAGAAATATGCTTACCGAAGTGCCGTCGAAGTACGAAGAAACTTTCAAGTACTTCAGCAGAAATGGCGGTCGTGTCCTTGCGTTGGGGTACAAGTACCTCTCAACCGGTGATGAGGTCCCTCAGAAGAAGATCAACGATATCAAGCGCGAGGACGTTGAGAGCGGCCTGACTTTCGCCGGTTTCTTGGTTTTGCAATGTCCTCTCAAGGACGATGCACTCAAGGCCGTCCGCATGCTCAACGAGAGCAGTCATCGTGTCGTGATGATCACCGGAGACAACCCTCTGACTGCACTTCACGTTGCGAAACAAGTCGAAATTGTGGATCGCGATGCACTCATTCTTGATGCTCCTGAGCACGATGAGAGTGGGAAGAATTTGGTATGGAGAAGCGTCGACGACAAGATCAACATTCCTGTGGATCCTAGCAAGCCAATCGATCCAGAAATCCTCAAGACCAAGGATCTTTGCGTTACCGGCTACGGGCTTGCGAAGTTCAGGGACACTGCACAATGGCACTCACTTTTGCGCCACACCTGGGTTTACGCACGTGTCTCGCCGAAGCAGAAAGAGGAGATCTTGCTCGGGCTCAAAGATCAAGGTTACACCACCCTCATGGCTGGAGACGGCACGAACGACGTTGGCGCGCTCAAGCAGGCTCACATTGGCGTTGCTCTTCTCAACGGCAGCAAAGATGATATGGACAAGATCGCCAAGAACTTCCGAGAAACGAAGATGAAGGAGATCTATGAGAAGCAAAAGGGCATGATGCAACGCTTCAACCAGCCTGACCCACCTGTACCCGTTCATATCGCTCACCTGTATCCACCTGGACCCAAGAACCCACACTACGACAAAGCTATGGAGCGCGAAGGCCTGGTTAAGCAGAAGATAATCGAGCAGAAAATTGCAGCAGAAGAAGAAAAAGCCGAGAGCACTGCTGACAAGTACACCGCACCTGTTGTCGAGAAGACCGAGCAAGAGCTCAAGAAGGAGAGAGCTCAGAACGCAGCAAGCGCGATGGCAGACAAGCTATCCATGTCAATGATGGAAAGCGAACTTGACGATGAACCACCAACCATCAAACTTGGTGATGCATCTGTCGCTGCTCCATTCACGAGCAAGCTTGCCAACGTCATTGCAATTCCCAACATCATTCGACAAGGACGCTGCACCTTGGTGGCCACCATCCAGATGTACAAGATTCTGGCACTGAACTGTCTCATCAGCGCTTACAGCTTGAGTGTGCTTTACCTGGATGGCATCAAGTTTGGAGACGGACAAGTCACGATTAGTGGTATGCTCATGAGTGTCTGTTTCCTGAGTATTTCCCGTGCCAAGCCGGTCGAGCAGCTCTCGCGAGAGCGACCGCAGAACAACATTTGGAACTGGTATGTCATCCCGTCTGTGCTCGCACAGTTCGCGGTCCACATCGCCACTCTCATCTACATCACAAATGTTGTTCACCGCTTCGAACCACCCAAGGATCGGTCTGAGATTGATCTTGAGGGCGAGTTCGAGCCATCGCTACTCAACTCTGCCATCTACCTCCTTCAGCTCATTCAACAGATCTCCACGTTCGCCATCAACTACCAAGGTCGACCATTCCGAGAATCCATCAAAGAGAACAAGGGAATGTACTGGGGCATTGTGCTTGTCACATCTGTGGCTTTCAGTTGCGCCACCGAGTTCATACCTGAGATCAACGAGAAGCTCAAGCTCACGCCTTTCACGACAGAATTCAAGATCACGCTAGTCACGGTCATGATCTTGGACTATGTGGGATGCTGGACGTTTGAGAAGATTCTCAAGAACTTGTTCTCCGACTTCAAGCCCAAGGACATTGCAGTGAGGAGACCTGACCAGCTTGAGGGGGAGCGAAAGCGTCTTCAACTGGAGCAAGAGAAAGCGGACCGCAAGAAGGAGGAGGCTGCTGGCAAATTATAGCGCAGTCTGCTATATGTGTATGCTGATATAGACAACAGATAGATAATTAGAAGCGCTCACAGCTCTGTCTATTCGGTCTTTTGCATAACGGCGCTCTTCCTATCTGCTGACACTGACTAGGCCACCAACTCGATCCCACGGGGAGCAAGCTCCGCATGCCAACAAACCACGTGCTGACAAGACCATCGAAGCGCCATTGCCACGCGGTTCGGGGTATACTCCTTGAATCATGCACTAGCTTCCACCACAATGGAGCCTATGGGAAGTTGCTGGAGAGAATGACAAGTGAATGACGTCGCACTTTCCGTCGCCTCGTCGCAAGAATAGCATGGCAGCATAGCTGTACGAGCGTCGTCGTTTCGACTCGCCGGAACTGATGTGGACGGGAGTAGTAGCTTTGTGCAGCACGCCAGGCAAGTTGGCGGGTGGGTACGATGTCATCTCGGCGAATTCGGTCGACTTTCAACGCAACTTCATTCGCCAAGGTCTAACACACCCGGCGAGACAAGCTTCATCACAAGCACTCTTGTCGGGTGCTTGGATAGTTCTCGGACTTTGGAAAGATGCGCTGACTATGTACAAAAGGCGTTGTGTTGTGCTGTTCGAAGTTCTCCTACAGGTCAAGCTGGTCTTCCCTCGTCGATTTCAACTTTTTAGTCTTTGAAGCTTTCTATTTTCTTCCCTTTTCAACATGAAGTGTACGTTACACGAGTATGAGAATGCGTCGAACGCTGGACTGACTTTGTTATCGCAGACAACATTATTTGCGCCATCACCACCGTCGTGATTGGAGCTTCAGCTGCGCCGGTCGCAGATCCAATCCTCCCCATTCAACATTTTGGTTTCCCACGGCAGGGACATCATCCCCAGGCTGGCGAGGCAGTTTTGGATGAGAAGCGAGATGCCGTATTCGTCGGCCAGTACGACGATCCACGCAAGCAGGGGTCCTTCGGCCTGTTCAGGAACCGCTTGCAAGGCCTGAAAAATGAGAAGCGAAGGGTCATCAGTATCGACCAGCTTCCAAGATTTAGTGACGACTACAAGAACTGGCTTGGGATTGGGCCACAGATCAACGAAAGATCTGCCGACAAGGACTACTTGACCGTCAATGTCGACCAGCTTCCAAAATTCAGCGGGAAGAAGGACTGGTTAGGCATCGGGCCTCAGATCAATGAAAGATCTGCTGACAAGAACTACTTGTCCATCGATGTCGATCAACTCCAGAAACTTGGCGGTAATACGGACTTTTTGGGCATCGGACACCAGATCAGCGCAAGAGACGCCTCAAACACTTTCTACGACGCTCTTTCCCGCTACGGATTTGGGCCAGAAGATGTCAAGAGAGATTTGGATCTATCACACTTCAGGGACCACTTTCCCCAGGATACAATCATTGGAACTGCCCAGAAGCCAAAGTGGATACTACCAGCAGAGAAGAGGGATGCAGAGGCGGAAGCAGACCCGATTGTGAGACTCCCGGGTATGCCTCTGGTGAACTCTCAAGAGTGCAATGACCCTCTCCTTTGCGCCTCTATGAAGCAGAAGCGTGAGGCGGAAGCAAAGCCATTTGTCCATATTCCAGGTACACCATTTCTGGAAAATTGCAAGAGTCCGTGGTGCGCAGCTTTGAAGGCGAAGCGCGAAGCGGAGGCAGAGCCATTTGTGCACATTCCTGGCACGCCCTTTCTGGAAAATTGCAAGAGCCCGTGGTGCGTTGCACTGAAGGCGAAGCGTGAGGCGGAGGCAGATCCAATCTTGAGGCTTCCAGGCATGCCTTCTATCAACCCCGAAAACTGCAACTCTCCTCTTTGCGCCTCTTTGAAGCAGAAGCGTGATGCAGAGGCTGAAGCGCTGCCGCGGATTCCAGGTATGCCTGCTGGAGGACCAGGTTGCCGGGGCCCAACCTGTGAATCTTGGAAGCAGTGAGAATGATCTTTAGGTGTTGAGTCACGCGTGATGAGACACGTTCAATGGTATATCACGAGTTGGGACAGCTTCGCGAGCTTGGTAATGCCGTGTTGACGTAAATTGAATAAGAGAAATACTTCGAAAGATCGTGCCTGTTTCTTTTACTCTTGCGCGATGCGAGTGTTATAGGCTAAGCTCGGATGAGCATTCTGTAGAGCTCGCAAAGTAATGTGATATTGCGTGATCGAGTGTGGTCTCGGTGAGAAGCGTGATTACTGATGTCGCTTAGTCCCCCTCGTGGACCATCAAGGTAGCTGCCGCAGTCTATTTTACCGTATATGGACATTCTTGACTACATGTCTTCTACTTCTCTTCTCACGATGGTGCACCATCGACCTGAGCCACTCCAGACCAAGCTGTGCACCACGGAGCCGCATTCTTGCGGTAAATCTCCATCTGTGGGACATTCTTCGCGTCAACAGCAGGATCGTCGACAGTTCCACCCTTTACAAGAACCACTCCTGGCATGACATCAATGTCGGCGATCATGACAGTTGCACATTTGGCGCAGTTCTTGTAATTGACCGACTTGCCAGAGTCACCAGTCCGAGAGAACAAATGGTCTTTGCCAGCGGTCTTTTTGAACTAAGAAACTGTGAGTCCATGCTGTCGCGACTAGCAAGCAGAAGTAAGGCAAATACTAACGTTGTTCTCTGGAATGATCAGATTGAACGACCCGTTAGAGCCAGCAGCCTTGTGGCACGGAATGCAGTGGCAGATTGACTGAGTTTGGTCAGTTGAAACCCCACAAGCAAAGTGATGAACTACTTACAACGCCAGCTGGCTCGCCTTCGTACTCATAAGTCCACTCGCCGCACACACAGGAGCCCTTGGTCAGCATTGTGGCTTGCTTGCAACTGTTTTCGTGGATTGGAGAAGATCTGGGCACTGTCAGATGAGGGATCCAGCAAGCTGTTATATGTCTGTGTCTTCAAGCAGCGGCCATTGATCCATCAGCCTCGGTGGCCCCAGGCCTTGGTTCGACACGCGGACATTGACACGACACCGGAGGCCTTACCTTAAGTCCGTAACTTGTCGGGATGCCTGACAATGGATAAGTTCCAGCTGAGGAAGAGAACGAAGATATATGCTCCGCCGTCCACTTCTGTGCCCTTCGATCGACCCCACTACTGACTACACACTACTCGGAGCTTTGCCGGCCAGCGAAGCTGGAGCTCCAGTGCTTGACTCCGCTCACTCGTCGACCCTTGCAAAGTATGAGCAGGTTGAGGATCTGGCCCGGAAACGAGGATGTAAGCAAATGGGTATTCTTTCTTTTGGGTCCTTACATGGCAGATCCTGGGTCCCGATCAGACCGAGCAGCTGAGCTCGTGAGCAGGCTCCGTATTGAGCGCGGCTCAGGCGTGCTAGAAGCCGGAGGCACCGCTATTGAAGCAGATGACCACAAAAGATGAGGACATGCTCACCGTCTGCAGTACTGCTCAGAGCTCGTGCAGAAATATGCTTGTGTTGTGATACATTAGAGTAAAGGCTCTGTGGATTTTCGGCCAAGTGTATACTTTCTTCAGTAGGATATGCTTGATGATGAAGCCTTAATAATTCTGGTGATTCTTATTTGAGACGTTTGAGACATCAGGCCCAATGGTTGTCGATTGTCGTGTCTGCCCTTTCGGCGAGAATGCAATCATGTTATTCTCCGTGTCGGTTTACTGCCAAGGCTGAGGTGTCTTATCGCTATCGCGGATCGCCTTCGGCTGCGGGGCTGTGCCGACGCTCTGACACCATGAACCTGTTGCACTCTCCCTGCTGCCTTGCTTCTTGCTCAGCCCGTCGCCACCAGTCCTCAGTTGCACTTCCTGTAGGTCTCGTCGTGGGAGAGTCGAGGGGTATACACGCCGCCTGGGGACTCCAGAACCTTTCCAAAATCGAGACGATCCTGAGATATGGCAGCTCCGGTGGCGAAAGGTAAGATCGACGCCTGCATGCGCCCACGCGAAGACGCAGGCCGACAATCAACTTGTCTTTCGGATCATTCCAATTCTCGAGACAAGCAACTAATAATGGTGAACGCTCCAGGAATCATTATATCCCTCAGCATCATTGCTGGCCTCGCTGCAGCCGCCACACAAAGCCCACAGGTGCAAGCATGGCTTGAAGAGCAACGGAAGAGGATAGCGGAACTGCTAAGACAACTTGGTGAAGAGTTGGATCCCCAGGCAAGACGGGCAGCAGAAGCATTCGCATTCGAGGGGCGAACAGTCAACAACGATTCTGGGCTGGCGAGGGAAAGTGCAGGCAGCAAAGAGGCAGCAGCTTTGGCTACTGGAAGGCGGCTGTCGAGTCCCAGTAGCACGGTCCGCAGGATACCCGTTCGTGGCCCTTCGGATCCGGACGAGGCAGAAGAACGCAGGAGGAAGGGTCGCGAGTATCTGGCAAAGCGGAACCAGCAATTACACGACTTGCAGCAGAAGCGGAAAGCTGCTGCTGCTGCCGATGGTCTCGCCACACCACCGTCTCCAACATTCGATGAACTTGTCGATTCTGCAGGCAACCTCAAACAGTCGGAGCTATGGAACGAGAAGGAGCTGCCAGCAGTGCCCAACGTCGATCCTCTGCCTGAAACTATACAGCAAGAAATGAGGCAAGTGGAGCGGCACCTTGTTGACCCGATCGCTGCGGATGAAGTAGTATCTACGGGGTCAAGTGGTTGGTCGCTAGGATCGCGATGCGCCAATCCTTTCGGGGACGAGTACGAATTGGAGCGCAGTGTTACGCCAAAGCCTCCGATCCCACCAAAGATTGAGCTGGATCAACGACCAGAGCTTGCCCGTGCACCAACGCCGCCTATCTCCGTTCCTGGAGCGTTCGATTCAACACCAACAGCACAGCAAACAGAGCACATCGACCATTCTGCACTGAGTTACGAAGAGCAGCTCGCAATAGCGCTATCTCTGTCTGAACAGGATCCTTCGAGCACGTCTGCAACTGTAAGACAACGAAAGCCCGAGCAGGAAGATGTTGATCTGAAGGCTGCCATTGCCGCGAGCTTGAGAGACATGGACCATCATCAAGCCGCTCATGCTATTGCCAACGTTGAGCCTGTGACGCCGAGAGTCACACCAGCTGATGCACAAGTTTTGATTGACCTGACGCCTTCCACGCCCACCCCCTTCGGACCACGACAAGATTGGTCCCAGCTATCCAGCCCAGTCGTTCCCACATCTAGACATCCTGAGTCGCTTCACACTGTCGGCAACAATGCGCCTCCAGAGGCCTCTGATGAGCTCTACCGACTTACACCCGAGCTCACGAAAGCACGCCTGGCGAGTCACAACGAGCAGCAGAATATTGCCATTTCACGCCCATCAGTGGGCTCAGCGCTACCCTTTGATCCCGTCCGAGACGCCGCTGCTTCTTCGGCATCTCAACCTGCGCCCGATGTTATGGATGCCAGTTTCTATTCTGCTCATGCCGAGCCATCCCCAGCACCAAGCTCAGCTACGTTCGATCGTGACACGCCCATGCTCGTCGATCTCGCGGAGGATGCGCCTCAAGAAGGTCAACGCACGCCCACGTCACGAGCACAGTCTTCCTTCGGCTTTCAGACGGAGTCTGACACCGATACATTCGCGTCAGTATCTGCACCGCCATCACGCACAATGTCTCGCGCAGAGTCGCGGGCTGACAGCGAGATTTCCGGCATTGAAGTCATTGATCTTGCGCACGGTAGTGATGTTGACATGATGTCGGAGGAAGGGGACGGGATAGCAACGCCAGACAGCTGGTCGGAGGTGGGCAGCCGGGATGCTGACAGCGACACTGAGGAAGCTCATCCACACCAGCGGTCCCGCGTGAGCTTGTAGGCGGAATCGACCCTGTCACATATGTAGATTTATCGCTCCTCGGCCTAGCATGGTATTTACTTATGATCTGCGGCGATTTATCTACTCTTCGCGGCCATGGGCATGACCTTGAGCTCCAGGCTTCACAGAAAGTCTCTGTTCTTAGGCTTGACCAATGTCAAGACTGTGCATTGGGTCTTCTCCAAGCGCACCCTCTTTGCAGAGGAGAAGGAGGAGGATGTCGCTGGATATGAGCTCAGCCACCGCAGAGACCTGATCGACGGACGACCACCTCCGGCCGACATCTTCGGAACCGAAACGCGATGTCACGTGTAGGAGATATGTGGTCCCGTCGCCGGCTACCGAACAAGGCTGTGCGTTATCTATCTCCTGCTTCCAACTTCCAGTCTCAACACAACCTTCTGCACGTCAGCACCGTGCGCCGGCAAGCACAGCAGTCGATTCGTGCGCAACACCGCAGCGCGAGAATCGTCGACGGTGCGGAAGGTAGATAAGAAACGGCGCACACCTTATTTGGTCTGATACATGTATTATCCTGCATGCCGCCAGGCTGAAAAATGAACTCGCTTTTGACTGACCACAGTATTAATCATTACACGTCTAGTTTTTCCTTCTCATCCAAGCTCGCTGAGGAGGTCTCTGAAATCAAGCCTCCAGCCTGCCGTTTCGGCACAGTCCGCGACCACGGTCTCACCGGGTTGCCGAGCCAGTCGGTCCCAGCAGGAAGGTGCTCTTCACGCATTACAAGTGACTTCGGCCCAACAGTCACGCCAGCGGCGATGTCAGTACCGAGAAGAGCGATGGCATTGGGACCCAACGTGGCTCCGGCCTGCAAGCACACCTTATCCATACGCATGAGTCGATCGTGAAACAGATGCGTCTGGAGCACGCACTGCCGGTTGACCGTCGCGCCCGCCCCGACGATGCACAGTTCTGTCTCTGGCAATAAATGACTCTCGAGCCAGGCCCCACGACCTATTTTCGCGCCCATTGTGCAAAGCCAGAGCGACAACAGCGGCGTTCCAAAGCAAGGCCGAATATACGGAAGAGCCAACGACTGAACGAAGGTGTCGGCAAGCTCATTCCGCCACACAAAATGACTCCAAAGAGGGGATTGTTGGCCAGCGTGCACATTGGGTGTCAGCAGCCACTTCGCAGCTGTGGTAATTGTGCAAGCGGCGAGAGCGGCGCCGATGACAAGTCCTGGGCTCACGAGAATTGCCCATCCAACGCCAAATCTGTCCAAGAACCAGAGCATACCGAGGAAAACCGACGTCGACAGCGCGCCGAGAATCAGCATCGGCACGATTCGTCCAGACTCGACCAACGCTCTTGCAAGTTTCAGCCTGCGAGGTGGGTTGAATGTTCTCTTTGAGCTTGCTGGCTCTTCTGCTTGGCGTGGGAGCGATATTGGAGGTCTGCCCAGCCAGGTAGAATTCGGAACCATTTGAGCTTCGGGTGGTGCAGTAGCGTGAACACCGATCAGCACCTTTCCTGGAATGCTAGTTCCAGCTTTTACAAGACCTGTGTTGCCAACAAATGACTTCTCGCCGATGGAGGTAACGCCAAGCTGGACATAGCCCACACCGAGCTCATATGGAGAGACCAACACGTCGTCCGCCAGAAACGCGTCATCTGCAACCTGGAGCAGCTTAGGAATCGGAACCACTGTCGAGATCTCCACGTTGCGGCCAATTTTCGCCCCTGCTAAACGCAGCCACGCTGGCGTCAACAGGCTCGAATAAATGGGAAAGAGAGTCGATCGGGCGTCCAGCATGACCCCGCGCGTTAGCCATGCTGCCCAAGCTGTTCTGCTATGCCATGAGTGCCGACCGGGTTTGATGGCGAGGCTGGCCAGGCGCACAAGCGTTATGGTAATGACAGCATACAGGAAGGTTCCCAGCACTATTCCGGGCACCATCATCTTCAGCACCGCGTCGAACAAGGACATGAGGTTATTGTAGTCCGGAGTCAATGCTGCAGCCATGCCCCAGACCGGAGCGACTGTGAGCACCGGCAGAATGTCAAGGACCAGCAGACTCAGCGTGTCTCGCACCATCGTCCAGATTCTGCGCCCAAAAGAAGGCTCGTTTGCAACCTGCGGGTGTATTGGGAAAATTGCATCAGGACCTTTGATTACGTCCTTGGCACAAACGCCAGGTTCGACAGTGGCATATGGCTCGAGTGTGGTGTCTGGCATAAGCAAACTGCGAGTGCCAACGCGAGCTCCCTCTCCGATTCTCACTTCGCCGATGTGCAAAAGATCGCCGTCGAGCCACCAGCCTGCAATGTCGGCTTCAGGTTCGATAGCACACCCTCGGCCGAAAGTGCCCAGGCCGGTCACTGGTGGAAGCGTGTGGAGCTGAGCATGGCCTTCCATCTTGTTGCCCAGTAGTCGAGCATAAACACGGGCCCAGATAGTGCCGGAAACCCCACCAAGACGCCCGATGTCGACGAAGCGCTCAGCCGCCCACAGACGAATGTGTGTCCAGCTGCCACGCTTGTATGTCCCCCGGGCAATGCGAAGAGTCAGAACCCTCACAATCGAAGTGAAGAGAATGACTCGTCCAGGCATGCTGATCATTAGGAACCACACCACAGCGACTAGCCACCATGGTAAATCGTGCCGCGCAGCCCACGAAGTGGGCTGTAACCTCACAGAGAAGGCCTTCTTTGTCAAAAACATGATGGCCAGCAACCGGATTCCTTCCAGCAAAAATTCGATGAATAGCAATGGCAATTGAACAACAAAGGTCCAGCGAGGTGTTGGCACTACCTCACGTTGTTCATGTTGCGTCCCGGACAACTCGTCGACACGCGCGGCCATGTCGCTCAGGCTTGAATGCTCGTACACGTCTGCCACCGAGAGTGATGGTACCTTAGCTCTCAATTGTGAGACCAATTGAGCAGCTCCCAGACTCGAGCCACCCAGATCGAAGAAGTTCGAATCCGGCGCAGGCTTTACGCCGAGGACGCGGCGCCATTGCTCGCCAACATATCCAATGGTGCCATCTAGCTGCTGGTCGTCGGACATGAGAGACGCCGGCAAAGGCCACGGCAACGCTTTGCGGTCAACCTTTCCTGATGGCCGTATCGGTATGTGGTCCACAGTCGCAATCATTGGTACTTGGCTTGGGGGAAGCATATTCCGAAGCTTCTCGCGATCTGCTGCAGGATCTCCATGACTCCTCACAACGTAGCCGACCAGGACTTGCGAGCCCATCTCACTACGCTGAATGGTGCACGCTGCAGCGCTCACGCCTTCCAACGTCAAGAGTGCGGCATCAATCTCGCCGAGCTCGATACGACGGCCTCCAAATTTGATTTGCTCGTCATTGCGGCCGACGAAGAACAACCCTTCCTTTTCTGCGCGCACCAGATCACCGCTCCGGTAGGCTCGCTCTCCAGAGAATTCTTCGAGCGGTGTAAACTTGGCTTTATCCTTCTCAGAGTCCAGATATCTCGCCATGCCGATGCCTCCGATCACCAATTCTCCCTCTTCGCCCCACCGAACAGCCCGCCCATTCGGTCCAATCACAGCCAGCTTCCAGCCTACTAGCGGCAATCCGATTGCAACTGGCTGCTTGGGCTTCACTTGTGCAGCACAGCTCACTACAGTGGCCTCGGTCGGGCCGTAAGTGTTCCACACCTCACCGACGACGCCACACGCAAGTCTATCTGCAAGCTCGGGCGGAAGAGCTTCTCCACCAAGAATGAGTAGGCGAATGTTTCCCAGTGCCCTTGAAGGCCACATGGCGACCAAAGTCGGCACTGTCGACACAACAGATATGTTTTGTGCAATGAGGAAGGCACCTAGCTCGAGCCCAGCTTTGACAACGGACCGGGGAGCAGGCACCAGACATGCGCCGTACCTCCAAGCCAACCACATCTCCTCACAGGATGCATCGAATGCGATTGAGAGGCCGGCTAGCACTCTGTCACCTGGACCAAGTGGCTTCTTCTGCAAGAACAACTCTGCCTCGGCATCCACGAAAGCTGCTGCACTCCGGTGCGTCACAGCTACGCCCTTTGGTTTGCCAGTAGATCCAGATGTGAAGATAATCCAGGCGTCGTCTTCTGCAGTAGGGCCTGCTTCGCTTGGCGATCGTTTGCTCTGGCGACGAACAACAACGCCCTCGTCTGTCAGCACGGCAACAACATCGGCTTCAGTCCAGACCAAATCTATTCGTTCCTCGGGATCGTCTTCGTTGACTGGACAGTACGCAGCGCCGACTGAAAGCACGCTCAGAATTCCAACGTAGAGTTCTATCGTCCCCGAGCTCAGTCTAATGCCGACCCGGTCATCAACCGACACGCCGGCCTCTCTGAGATGTGCTGCTTTAGTCTGAATCTCCTTCCGAAGAGCGGCGTACGTGAGGTTCGAAGTTCCATTGTCGATAGCCAGCGCTTCGGGATGCGCAGAGATGGTGGCATCAAGAATCTGTACCAGCGTTCGAGGAGACGCTGTATTTGCATGAGGATAGATGGCCAGACCCTCAGCTTTGCCCAGCGTACTCCTGTCGTCGGCCGAGAAGAATGATGTTACCGAGCTGGCGCCAGAGAATGTCCGAGGCGTGGATGCTCCAGTCACGTCAGACCAACTCCCACCTGGAGCCAGCCCGTCTGAAGACGTGGAACTCATCTGGCAGGGCTGTTCTATGAAACGAATGTGGAGTATGAGGGCATTGGCAAACCGCGTGAGATGTACTCTCAAAAGGAGAACAGGCGCTACTACTTATGATGCCTTCCCTACGAGACTGACTTCATCTGGTCGATTCTCACTGCAGCGAACATTCCCCAAGAGCGGGTCAGAGCTGGACTGCTGGCAGATGATGTGACACGCCACGAACTTTGCTCACGGAATGGTGAACCAGGAGCCAACGTGCTATTACTGCGTGCAGCCTGCCAGCCGCTGCATCGCGCTCATGCTGTGCGGCGCTGGCTAGGCCGGATGATCCTTGGCATACATATTTTTGGAAACAAATGACTGATGCGGTCGCAGACTAAGTACGTGGACAAGATTACGATCGATGCAGCTAGGCGGACTGCCAAGGTGAAGACAAGCACTCAACGCATGACGGAGAAGCATAGACTCAAGCGATTGGGCTGGCTTTGGCATTGTCCTCGCGTTTCATCACTCGTGATGCAACCTCGAGGGCGTGGTGCAGCAGCACCGGCCGAGCAAGCACTTGTCAGATGAAGGTGAGACATCTCGCTTCACGCGATTCGTACCTCGAACTGCTGGCCATGATGACCTCGGAAACTGTCTCGGGACTTTCAGATCCTCCCATTCTCGCGCAGGACGCAAAAGCCGTGGGCTGCATGCAAGATCACTCAGCGCATATGCATGCCTGGTCGCTCAACCGCGTTCGAACAAGAGGACTGGAGGGATCCGTGACGTTATGTCCGCGGTTGCATCGCCTGACCTTTTGGGAATATCCCTTGCCGTCTTGTCTCTTCTCATTGACTGGATCCAACTCTGTGAGTTTTAGTGCCGTCTGTGTCTAGCTGTTCTCGTCCCCTGACTCTCCAAAAAACAACGAATCGGGACGCGATCGGCAACAATGCCGAGATCCGGGTTCGGCAGCATTTCATGCACCCTTATGCAAGTTTCCAGACGGCGCAGACGGGCGGCTGAGAATAAAGCTCAATCCGAATTGTAAGCATACTTTGGTTGCGCAACTAGTCCCGTGTCAACACATTCAAGCATCGATGCCGAGCTGGTGGTGCCCTTTCTTGACCTTTCACGCTATCAATACACTCGTCACATGCCGCGGACTGCAGCCGTTGCATCATTTTGTTGATGTACACCTCTCACCAACATCAAGAACGCAGATACTGAGAGGGTAGCTTTGAAACTTTCCGTCGGCAGGCCAATATTCCGGTACGCAGGTGACACTAGGTACACGTGGCAAGCCACAGGAACCGACTGGGGCTCGTGAGGGCATGGTACCTGGATGCTCTGCTGTAGAACGACCTTTTCCAACGACCACGCCTCATGAAACAATAGTTCAACAATGATGAATCGACCACGAGCCCTCGTATATCGCGGTCCCGCGACGAGTGAAGGCCTGCCAGAAGCAGTTGCACAACTGCTCGAATCCTCGCCAAGACATTTCGAAGTGCAGTACGCCGGCCCTAACGAAGCAGTCGACATCTCTGCTGAGGCTTTACGAGCGGTCGACTTGTACGCACAGCCAGGGGGCGATGGTATGATTAATATTTCTTTCTCGGCATCACGAGAAAATGCTCAGTGGCTTGCGGGACGAAGCTGATGATTTGACGCCACCGCAGACCTGGACGATGCTTTTGTAGAAGTGCGGAAATATCGGGCGCCAATTCGCGAATTCGTGTCAAATGGTGGCCGATACCTTGGGTTTTGCCTCGGAGCCTATTTGGCTGGGCACACGCCTGGGTTTGGTCTGTTGCCCAAGTACGCTGATACAGATTCAGAGTGTGAACTGAAGACCGCACAAGTACAGAACGACGATGACACCATCATTCAAGTGGACTGGAAATGGTCGGCCGGACCAAAAGCTGGTCAGACCACCAAAGACAGATGGATCTATTTCCAGGAAGGTGCTGTGATTCAGGGGTTTCGTCCTTCTGCTGACGCCTTCATCCTTGGACGGTATTCTAAAAGTGGCGGTGTTGCTGCTTCCGTCAATAGACACGGCAAAGGTTGGGTTGGCCTGGTGAGTGAAACGACCGCTACGAGGCACTCCTGTTAGAGAGTCCTCGCGTGTTCTGACAGATTTTGCCAGATTGGACCGCATCCAGAGGCCACCCAAGAATGGTGTAAGTCAGGATCCACGAGAATGTACCCGTACAATAAAATCTGATGGCACGACAGTCGACATTGAAAGTATTGTTAGTCCCGATGGCCTGCAATACGACATCGGGTACGACTTGATCGAGGCGACGATGGCAGGCGGACCTCAGCAACCAGAGAAGGAGCTGTAGCTGGTTCGTAGGGCTGGATCCTGGATTCCCTCTCTCTCACTATGTTCGTCACTGTATGCAAAAATCATCACGGTTCCCAGCAGTACGGTTCACGGCCGTCCTCGGTACCAGCTTGTGCCTATACCACAGCCTAGAATTCCCCCTCGCTTGTTGGTCATCGTCTCGCTTACATGCTGCATCCTTACGTTTCTTCACTACTAAGTTCAAGATGATCCAGAAAGCTCTTCCCAGTATTCGTGGCTGGTTTCACATGCTTACGGTACTTACCTTGGCGTATCGAGACACACGTGGACACGCATGGCTCCCCTCACTGCCGCGTGTTGACCATGTTCTAAGCTGACAATCTTCTGAGCATGAAACAAACAAAATCGAATATCTGGGAAAGCTGCTCGACCTACATACGCCAAGCAGGTGGAGCGTGCACATCAATATGTCAATCCTCAGCTTCGACGATCTCTGCAGCCAGGATCTCCTGCGCAAGTCGCCGCCACGACCACCTGGACTTGGTGGGATCAGCAAGATTCGAATAATGCGCTGTCTTTTCATTAGCACGGCAGACGGCATGGTTGTCGGTGAGCAAGAACCCGTGGAGAAAGGAGAATCTCACAGCCAAGACGGGGAGGTTTTGGCATCAGCATCCACAAACCTTCAATTCCTTTTCTACTCTTGGCCTGACAACACACTTCTCCCAACAGCGTGAGTAGTGTCATTTGGCAGTTACATCACGCCATTGATGTGTAAGCCCAGCTTCACTCATGTAGATCTGCTCGGTTTTTTCCTCAAATCCGCGACTAATCAAAGACGGACCTTGCATCAGGCGCGGCAACCGTCCTGCATTGGCGCTGAACAGTGCCGACTGGCATGACTCTAGCTGTCATAGAAATGCCTTCCGAACATAATACGAAACATTCGTTGTAGCTTCATACTGCACGACA
>PNEN01000544.1:23547-86625 GCA_002933655.1 Cercospora berteroae | reverse complement strand
CCCGAACCTGCACGAGCGCCTCCTACAAGCCACTGCGCATTCGCATTGTTAAACGTGCTCGTTCCCTCCAGCAGTACAGCCAGCCACAAAAGCTCTCAACAATCGCCAAGCAATGCAAAGGAGAAAGTATGAATCGAAATGAGAAAACATGAAGAAAAAGACACGGCACGGAGAATCCGGCTCCTGCAGATCCTACGAAAAGAGAAAGCGAGAAGTGAAAGGAAAAAAAAGCTTTCGTCTACGAAACTGTGCGATGACCGAATTTGGAAGTTACCGACCTCTTTCGCACCAAGCACAAAAAAAGCGATGACATTCGATGACATTATTTTACAGTTCAAGTTTGCTGATCTTGATCTGCGAGGATCTACAAGAAAGCCGACGGCATGTCGCCCTAAAGTTCCAATAAAGCGCCATGCAGTTCGTGCAGAACGGGATGGTCTTTGAATGGCGATGGATCAGAGCGATTCATGAGGCACGCACATCATTTGTGCACGCCTGCTTTGCCTCGATACAGCGTATCGTTGTTTAGTGGTGACATCCTAGCGTTGGACATAGTGCAAAAGATGCCGAGAGGGTTTGTGTCAAAGGGCCGATATCTCCATCGTGCCACACTGGCGATTGATGATCAGTCAACAAGAAGGTGTGGCTGCTTCTGTGCTTCTGTGCTTCTGCTGCCAGTCGAGAATCGAGACGTGTCAACGTGAAGGGCCAGATCGTGTTGTGTTGGTGTTGTCAGACCACCTGCAAAATGCAATGCAGCTGACGAGCAAATTGTGCAAGGAAATACCAGCATCTTCCACCTGAAGTACCACAGACTGGGTTACATGGATTCAAGAATTCTCTATCAATGGAGACAGCATGGAAGATCAGGAAAAGCATCGCATTCGTAGTATTCGTCAAGCTCCCGCGCCAAAGCTCATGCGTTTCGCCAGTCAATGCACTGTGCGCCGTAATCTCGATACACGAACAAAAATCTCCTCGTCGAGCATCATCAGATCTTGTACACGATACCACCACTCAACATGATCTTGTTGCGCTCATTCAACTCCTCGAGCGCCTTGAGCGCTTCATCATCCTCGAAGCGCGTCTCGCCACTCCTCAATCGCGCGTTGACTGCAGCGACCAATGGCTCTACATCTGCAGCATCATTTGCAAACAGTGGTCCATCGATGAGTTGACCGAGGGCAGTTTGGAAAGCCTGTAGTCGCTGAGCAGTAATCGGCTCTGCTGCTGCTTCTTCCTCTTCCTCTTCCTCCTCTTGTGTCGGCTGAGATTCGTCTTGGAGAAGTTGCGAAGCTGGCAACGAGGAAGCCATACTTGCTTGTGAGCCAGTGGCGCCATTTGTTTGTGTCGTACGTCCTGTTCGGGCTGGCGTCGAGTTGTACAGATCCTCCTCTTCTTCCTCTTCCTCAGCACCACCGTTTGTAGCTGCTTGGCCATTCGTACCATTGGTGCCGTTGGTCCCTCGGGTGCTCCGTCCAGGCGTCCGTGTTGATCTGCTGGCTCTGGGTCTGAGATTTGTATCATCTTCATCGCTACTATCAGAGTCATCCGTCGACATCGCATCTGGATCTGGTGATCGTCTAGCACGCTTCCGCCGCTTGCGCTCGTCCTCCACGACTTCTTTGAACAACGCAAATCTTAAGATGCCCTCCGCAACTTCTGCATCCTTCTCGTCTACTCTGTTCGATAGACGTGACTTTGCGTGGGCAGTGGCCAAACGGATCAGTGTTTCCAGAGTACGGGCAGTCATTGGAGACGTCTTGCGTTGGTTGCCCTCCATCTCATCGTTTCGCAGTGCACTGTATGCAGCAACAATATGGTCTGCAGCACCCTTGGTCAAGATTGGCTTGATACGCTGCTTCGCATATTGAATGTATTTCTTGATGAAGGGGATACTCAGGACCTCTCGTCGTTGGTTCGCGCCACGGCCTCGGGTGATTGTTACTCCACTATGCACCATGGCATCGAATTTCTCGTAAGGCTGAGTAGTCTTGTTGCTCGTATCACCTTCCTCTTCGAGGCCTACGCCAAGTGTTTGGTTCTGCTGTTCACGGACTGGTGCTCCCTCCTCTGTACCTGGCTGTCGGTATCTATGCATGCGCAGGACATGCTCCGAGACTTGACGATCCCGGACGTCTTCAATATCGTCCGTAACCACAAACAGCAAATCGAAACGTGAGAGCAACGAATCGGGGAGGGCGATGTTCTTGTGAGGATCCTTGTGCGTGTCATATTGGCCGTAAATCGGGTTGGCGGCTGCAATGACCGAGCAGCGAGCGTTGAGAGAAGTGTGAATACCAGCCTTTGCGATGGTGACTGTCTGTTGCTCCATGACTTCGTGGATAGCAACGCGATCAACGTCGGACATCTTGTCAAATTCGTCAATGCATACCACACCGCGATCACCGAGAACCATAGCACCGGCTTCCAGTCGCCTTTCTCCGGTTTCCTTGTCTGAGGTTACCGCTGCCGTCAAACCGACACCAGATGATCCACGACCGGTTGTGGCAATCGCCAAAGGAGCAGTATTGAGCACAAATCGGAGCAGTTGAGATTTCGCTGTGGATGGGTCACCAACCATGAGGATGTTGATGTCACCTCGAAGATGTGTGCCGTTGTCCAGGTTCTTCTCCATGCCACCAAGCAACATAAGCAATATTGCCTTCTTGATGTAATCGTGCCCGTAGATACTCGGCGCCAGTGATTGCGAAAGCAAGTCGAACACCTTTCGACCCTTCGAAATCTTGTTGATATTTCTGATGTCGCCGTCTGTGATTGTTTGCTGCGCGATCCCTCCTCCTGACTTCGACGAAAGCAGAATCACGTTGTTGGCCAGGATCAATGTCTTGAAAGTTGAGCTGCCCTGTCCGGCATTGCGGTTGCCCAGAGACCGATAGATGCCAACTAGTTGTATTCTGTCACCGGGCTTCACCCTATCAACCATATCGTCGTCCATGATTACATCCACGCCGCGCGGCAGCTGACCAGCAGGTGCCCGCTCTGGCATCTCTTGTATTGAGATCGTCTGATGATCTCGGTATGTGCAATATCCATATTCTGTGACAAGTGGGTTGCCCTCACCATCTTCTGTGGGGTAGACACTTGTGCTTGCTGCTCCATTGGCAGTCATCGTCTGGTCTCGATATTCGCGGAAGTGGAAAGTCGACTTTCTCTCGTTCCAGTGCACACTCTTGATCACTTTTGGCCGCACGAGTGAGCATTTTGTGACAATGCCCTCCAGTGATACCATGTGGTTCAGGTATTGCGAGGAAAGCGTTCGCGGGTTACAGGCATACTCGCCGAAGCTGCCAACGTATGCGCAGTAATACATTGCCTCCTCATCTACCTGCTGTGTTGCTCGGCTGCGCAGTGTCTGCACAATGTCGAAAAGCGCGCGATCGAAGGCTTGCGACCAGTCGAAAGGTTGGTTGAGGAGGCCATCTGCCATCTTTCTGCTGTGCTGTCGGATCTCGTCAATGCTGACTGTCAGGCGTCTTAGGCCGCGATTGAGCATCAAGAGAATCTCTGCCTGGTAACTTCGCGCTCTCGGGTCCTCTGTCAATGGTCAGCCTGTGCCTGCTCGCTGCGACGACTCGTCTTACGGGGATCAAGAAAGTCCTGCGCCTGTCGAATGCGATCCCTGACCGCTTCATCGCGAAGCTGGAGGCCATCCATGGCGGCGGTGACGACACTGCGTGAGGACCAGAATGTGCTATTGTACTGCTTCTGGTGTGGTTATCAGATCATGTAGTCAGAGGGTGTGCCGCGCGTTGAGGTGTCGTGAAGGGAGACTGGAGAAGTGGGATGCGAGAAACACGAACGCGTCGCGTGTGAAAGTGGTTACAGACGCGCTAGGACACTTCGGGATTGGCGTGTTCTCGCCAGTCTCTGAGGCGCTTCGCAATTCCTACAACAACATGACCAACTTACCACAATCACAATCACCTTGGACTGAATCGACCAAGCAGCACACCGATGTAACTCCAATAATCAAGCCAGGCGCGCCCAACCAACTATGCATAACCTTGCCGGCACTGGTGACCTTGGACACGATACTCCGAGCAACGCGCTCAGTGCTCTCAATGAAGATGAAGAAATGGAAGATCGGTCCAAGCAGTGGACAACACGCCATGCTGCTCTATATTGTGCATGCTTCATTCGTACTAGACAGTACGTGCTGCATTTAGCGGTCTTTGCGCTCTCATCGCTCATCACTTCATTAACATTACCACATCCATGCTCTCAGTCCTCTGTGCTGACATGCTCCTCTCACGCACCTTCGAGCTTGCCAACCCTGGCTTTTCTTTCCTTCCTCTCCAAGTCCACGGCTCTTGCAGCAAAACTCAGCTGCACAAGCGTCAAGAATGCCGCCACACCTCCGGTCGAGATACGGCTGTAGAACAGGCCAGATCCGTACACAAAGTCCCAGTCCATATTGTCGACGCCGTAGTCGTACATGTAGAGGTCCAAGACTCCTCCGGTATCAGGACTCCACTCCGTAACGCCCCACATCAGAAGAACCCATAGCCAGGCTCCAAAGGCGATAATAGACCAGATGATCGAAACGACCGGGCTCAGCCAACCGCGCATGTACAATACGAAATCGATCGCTGCAGCGAGCATTGTCGCCATGGGAAAGCCAGCAGCGTAGAAGTAGAGTACGCTGCGTGTTTTTTAGCTTGGAATGTTCGAGAAAACCGCGCGAATCTCCTTACGCTGTCGAAATCCTTCTGTAGTATGGCGCATCTCCGATCTCAGCATTTGCAAAACGTGCTGTGAATGCACAGCCGATTGCCCATGTCACGAGGGACATAAGGAAAATCGCCACCAACACCCATCGTATGCCCGAAGACCAACCACGCCAGCGGGTGTCTGCCATGGTGTTTGCTCAATTGAAGATTGATGTCTGTTCCAGCTCTGAATACACGCGCTTCAGTAGTAAAGGAAAGTGGAGAAGCACTGGCAACGGAGTACAGGGCAGTGTCACGCCCTATATTACTGTATCTAGGCCAAGCACTCTGAAGCAATGTAGGCGAGATCGAATGTCAATTGGTGCAACAAACAAAGCACAGCCTCATGCAGGAAGCTGGGCGTACATCACAGAAAGCCACTTGGGGCAGGAGATCGCTCTTTGCCAAGCACATTCGGGATGGCTCGAAGTAGATACAATTATTGAGAGCTGGAGACATTCCAGTAACAGATGCGCGTGATGAATATTCGCTGATACGTGAGACCACAGCACATGGCTCCGAAAATTTACAGCTACTCTGCTATGCGACACCACGCCCGCGTCACATTCAGTAAGTAATACGAAAACGGAATCGGAACTGTTCCGACTCTCAAAGGATTGCCATTCAACGCACCGTGTTTCATACACTGTACGGTACAGCACTGAGATCGTTGATGATCTGCATGATTCCAGAGGAGAGAGGCAAAGGCACAGCATCCGGCACCGAGCATTGAACGGCTGCCTTCTTGACGCAAAAAAAGACAAGCCGCAACACTCTCCAGGCTACCACTCGTGTACGATTGTAGTGTCGCAAGATGGCAAGCTGGAGCGGATACCACTCGGTCCGTCAAACCAACGCGAAAGCAAAAAGGCAACGCATCACGACGTTGGCAGGATTCGCTGGATGACGGTTAGCATCCATTATCCTGAACCGCAATTCTGAGAATTGAACGTACAACCTACGCCCCCGAAGGGAATTGATATCGAATACGGCTGTAGGAAGAGCCCTTTCGAGTCAATCGCAGTAACCACTTTGCTACAACGCCTGAGATATGTGTGTGAGTTGACTCAAAGTAAATATCAAGGCCATAGATTATTCCGGCTCATCGGAAAAAGTGCAGATAGCTCAGCGTGACCATTCTCAGGCTCAGATGTGAGTATCTATACCAAGCTGACAATAGCCTTCTTCAAAGGCGTGTCGAGTTCTCTTACGACCACGCTGGCTACGCTACTGCTCTGGCCGCGGAAGAGCCTGGTTTTCAAAATTCTTGGCGTTCATGATGATAGATGGAGAAGTGGGTTTCCTTCGCGATCATGCTCACCTGAGTCTCTATGTTGTTAAGATGCAGGAAGCTGCATAGCGCCTTTGCATGATGTCTTCCCGCTTCTGTTTCTGCAATTTCGTAGCTTCCTCAGGTGTTAATCGGCACTCGAAGTCTGCGTCGTCAATTCCTAAGCAAAGTTCAAAGGATAAATTGAATGAGCTAACTCAGCCGCCAGTGCTATTCGTACCCGTTCGATTCTCCTCTCCTTTGTTTTCGACTGCAACGAAGCCTCACCCAACAGTAATGCACGCGCGATCGGCGACGAAAGGGACCACATCCCGCTGAATTGATATGGCAGAGCGGTGACCAGACATGTCATGTCTTCTGCAACTGTGGTTGAAGGTCATGGCCTCAGCCGATGAAGATCCGACTGGAGAATGCTAACTCTCTCGAGGCTGCCGCGTGCACATGTGCTGGCAAGATCCTGCAGGTCTACCACCGTAGTCAAAAGTTCAGATGGCAGCTTGAGAACAATGGGTAATTACTGGCCGCCACATTGAAAAATCCAGGCTGGTCACCTCGGACCAGAAGCTCGACAACGTGCCATGGAGCTTCATGAACCCAGACATTTCTCTGGACATGTGGTCCCATATACAAATGGCTCCATTGCAGACATGTCTTCATCACCGAGTTCAATCGCAGTGTCCCCTAGCTTCGGGCATGGAGTTCATGGCGCGAAAGTGCACAATTAGCAAGCGTTAGGACAGTTTTCCATGATTGACCCACCGACAATAACCGGGGTGTTCCCTGAATGCAACGTCCTCTGAATGCAAGCGTCAGCGGTCTAACCGAAGTTGATTATCAGAGGTGTGTTATCGATAACCCAAAAGCGGCTAGTCCCAGCCAATCAGGGAGCAGGATTTTCGTCAAATTTCGTAACCGCACTTAATCATGTACATCAACAACGCGTTGTCAAGCCAGTACCTCTGCCTATATACCATGCCTTTCACTCCAAGGCGCGACAGCGTGGACACTGCGATCCAATTATCAATCATATCGTCTCGATCAAAGGACTCTCCAAGACCTGCAGGTGCTGAGTTTGGCGGGTGATTACGGCTAAAATTTACGCCAAGAGGTCCAATCCCGGTTAGGCAGCGGGCGCTTGCATTCAGAGGTCGTTGCATGGAGGGGACACCCCAGTTAGACCTCATCCAATGCCAGAAGTCTCGAGCACTATTACAGCATCCCGTGTCGGATCCGTGGACGCTTCCGCATACCTGACACATAAATTCGTGGAGCTCCGATAGTCCCGGACCGGCCGCCATAGAACCCCAACGCGTACACTCGGCTTAGATGTCTGAGCGACACTTTACGCAAGATCAGCTTCACAAATTTGCACCACCATAGCGAAGAGGTTTTGGCTTCAAGATGCCAGAAATTATCGAGCCTCAAGTGATTAAATACAGCTTCCTCGACGATTACAGCGAAGGCGCACATCCACGGCTTCTAAATGCATTAATTGCTAGCAATGATGCCCAGCAAAGCGGATATGGCAACGATGAATACAGCGCAGAAGCGAGAACACACATCCGAAGACATTTGAAAAACGACGATGTGGGCGTCTTTTTCGTGCCATCTGGCACAAGTGCCAACGCCATTTCCATCGCAGCATGTCTTCGGCCTCACGAAAGTGTCATCGCGCCTTCAACTGGCCACATCGTCACTCGCGAAACAGGAGCTGTAGAATCTGCTGGACACAAAATTATCAATGTCATTCCAGAGGCCGGCAAACTCACTCCAGCTCTCATCAAGAAAGCGTTGGCTGAAAATTGGCACTATCCTCACATGGCCAAGCCTCGATTGGTGTATATTTCCAACGCCACGGAAATTGGAACAATCTACACAAAAGAGGAATTTAAAGCCATCAAGCAATTATGCGAGCAACACGATCTACTCCTCTTCGTTGACGGAGCTCGTATCGGAACAGCGCTGGCTAGCGACAAGAACGATATGAGCTGGAACGACGTCCTAGAATTGACCGATATCTTCTGGATTGGAGGCACAAAAAACGGAGCACTTCTCGGCGAAGCCATCGTGGTTAAAGACAAAGCGTTAGCTCGGGATTTCGAGTTCTACGTCAAACAACATGGATCACTTCTAGCCAAGGGCAGAATCATGGGCGCTCAATTCGCTGAGCTGTTTCGTGAAGATCTGTATTTCCAGTTGGCCAGACAGGCGAATGTGGCTGCAAATAAATTGTCCAAGTCCATCACTGATGCTGGCTATACTCTGCTGGCAGAGACAGAGACGAACCAGGTCTTTGCAATCTTGCCGAGGCCACTGGTGGAGAAACTTCGCAAAGATTTTTCGTTCTATTTGTGGGAGACGAGAGGCGAGGATTGGGTTGTAGTACGATTGCTTACGACTTGGGCGACGGACGAGTCGCAGCTGGCGAAATTTGGGAATGCCCTACGTGCTTAGGCGATTTTCTTGAACAAAGTCGAAGATAAATATAGAATTTGTGCTGGCCTGATTTCTGAGATTACTGTATCGTGCAGGCTGATCGGGCTGGCGTTGTCTCCGAGCGAATGGTGATGGACGTGTTGATAGCCAGTCGAATGGCTCGACAAGCGCTGTAAGCAGCAGATGTAGAGGCAATTGTGCACTTTATCTCTGAACATAATCTATGTCTACAGTAAGATAAATAACAACCAGCCAGCCATTCATCGTCAGTATTCGCAGCCATTTCTGTCGTCGCACATGAAGCCGTGATGATCTATGTCTATGCCTTGGCTTCTTCTGCCACTCCCTCCTCGTTCCGCGAAGTACCCATCTTCGTCATAACATACCCGATTCTCTGCCCAACATCACGAATGACATTTCGCAAAGCGGCGTCATCGATCGCCGCATCAAGGACACTCATCGTAGAGGTATCGCCCTCGTTGTTGGTATCCTCGTCATCTTCATCCCAGCCCTTGCGCCGCGCTGGCTCCTCTCCTCTCGTCAAAGATGTGTCCAGGTGAGTGTATTGCATGAGACTCAGCATCTTCGCCTTGCCTCCAGAGTCACGACTCTCTCGAGCATTGCGCAGAATCTCAGCTTCCTGGGCATCACGATCGACATTTCCCAAAGTTGTAGTGCATTTCTTCGGCACGTAGGCTTCCTCCTGGTCGCTGTCTTCCAGGTGTAGCACCTCGATCTCGCCACCACTCAACTTGGCAAGATCATTTCTGCCGGCTTGCTCTGCAACTTCGTCCTCGACAGCTTCTGAGAACGGGAGACCATTCTGCTCGCATTGACAACCGAGCAAGCGATGCGTTTGGCAATCATCCTCCTCGTCGAGCGAGAACAGGTCGCGCAGATCGTTCTGTGTGAAGTTGCTAGCGGCGTCTTTCCCGTCCACAATGCTGTCTGCGAGACCTGTCTTGGTGATTTGGCGCTGAAATATCTTCTCGTCCATGACACCCTGGGTTACGAAGCGATAAATGTAACACGGCTTCTTCTGTCCATCGCGGTGAATGCGAGCCATGGCTTGCAGATCGTGTGCTGGGTTCCAGTCGGAGTCGTACATGATCAGCCGCGAAGCGCCGACGAGATTCAGACCAGTACCACCGGACTTCGCTGAGAGTAGAAATATGTAGACTTTGCTCTGTGGAGTGTTGTTGAATCGGTCGATCAGATCCTGGCGCTTCGATTGAGCTACACTGCCGTCCAGGCGAACATACCCCATACCAAGGGAGGTGATCAACGTAGCTAACATGTCCATGGTCTCGGTATAGTGGCTGACCAGAACAACTTTGTCGTCCGACTCGTTTCTGATTTTGACCAATAGCTCGTCAAGCACTAAGAGTTTTGCACTTGTGCCTGGTGTGGTCAACAGTTGAGGCGATACACCCTCTACAAGGTCGTTGCGCTTGATCTCGCCTGACTTGGTCCTCTGCTGCAACAGCGTCGGACTGTTACAGAGTTTCTTCAGAGCTGTGATTCCTTCCAGGCCACCGGCACCTGCGCGGAGTGCGGACGCGACAGCCTGGGTGCCAATGATGTGCCGATAGACCTTACGCTGAGTCTCGGTTGGCTTGCAGAAGATCACGTACTCTGTCTTGGGTGGCAGGTATTTGGACAGGATCTCAGCTGTCCGACGCAAGATGAACTTCCCAGTGATCTCGGCCAGCTCGGCACTTCGGGCCTCGCCTTTCTCTAGATCATTCTTCGTTGCTCCTGGTTGCCGTGATTTGACGATAGGATTCTCAAATTCCCGCTTGAAGGTCGTGTACTTGCTCAACATGTTAGGATTGACGAAGTCGACCATTGTGTGAAACTCGGCCAAGTCATTCTGCACTGGAGTGCCACTCAGTATCACGCGACGCTCCGTGCTGAGAGTCTTGATCGCAGATGCTGCTTTGTTTGTGCTTGACTTGAGTCGATGGCCCTCATCGCAAATGACAATGTCGATGCCCGAGGCTCCTTGGAGCTCCTTCTGGACTTTTGTGAGTTTCTCGTAGCCGATGATCATCACTTGGTATGCCCTGCCTCTGGTGAAATCTGTGAGTCTCGTCTTGTTGTTCTCGACCATGTATACGCCAACACGGTCGTTTCCCAGCCATTTCCGGAACTCTTTCCTCCAGTTATTCACCAGCGTGACTGGACACACTATCAATGCTTTCTTGATGACAGGAGGGTCCTCGAAAATTGGGTTCTGCTTGAGTAGCGTCCACAGCAATGCAATGGTCTGAAGGGTCTTGCCAAGGCCCATCTCATCTGCAAGAATGGCGCCTTCCCCGTCGTAGTCCTTCATTCCCATGACGCACTCATACATGAATTGGACGCCTTGACGTTGATGTGGGCGCAGATGGCGTGTCAGTAGCGGGTCCACCACAACATCAACGACCTGCTTGCCCTTTGGGACATGACTTGGTCGTCGCATCGCCAGCGAATCTGAGTCGATGGCGTGGCGAGGAGTCGGGATTTTTGCATGCTTGACTGGAGCTAAGACATTGTTCTGAATGAGTGGTGCCTTGAAAGCTGCTCTGCTCGCCGTACTGTTGGGTGGCGGCTTGAGCGAAGTCTCTTTCTGAGTGAGGGCGAGCTTCTTAAACTTCGCCTGCTCTTTTGCCGAAACGCGACTGGTGCCTTCGATCTCCTTCAGTGAAGGCGTGGGCGCACTCTTAGTGCCCTTTGCGTTGCCCAGGAAGACGCGTCCAGAAATGTAATCATCTCTCGAAATCATAGATTCCACCTCCACGTCTTTGCCACCAATGGACAGTTCAGACCCAACCATGAGTGGACCTTTGCAGGTGCCACGGCCGAAGTCTTTGCCATCAATGTTCTGCAATCTGGCCTGGGTGCCTTTGACTGATAGCACGCCGTCTCCATCCCAGGTTTTGTTCTTCTTCATGGTGAACTTTCGCCACACCACGACGAAGAACTGCTCCTGCACTGGCTCCGAGCTGGAATTTGACTGAGAAGACCCATTTGCAACTGGTACTAAAGGACTGCGAAAAGAGGGCGACTGAAACTTCTGAGAGGGCTCGGGTCTCTTGAGTACTTTCGCAGCAGCGATGGTGTTCTCGGCTCGCTCCTCTTCATCTTCGCTGATGCGCCGTCTTTTGGCTGGAGGCGGTTGGCTGGAGTGGTGCGATGCATTCGTCGTCGTCTGTGGCCGGCTGCAGATGGTCGGCGGCTTGAAGGGCTTCATGGTGCCGACATTGATGTGTAAGATCTCAATCGTCATGAAGTTGAAGGTCGTGGTTGAGATGCACGCGTGGCAGCGTCTGGAAACGCGCCTGCAACGCGGCCAAGCGCGAAGGCACGTGATCCAGCGAAGTGCAAGCAATCATGGAACGTCTCTTGAAAACTGTTTGTGACTTGTGCATTCTGGATACGTGTAGCAACAACCTTGACATGCCTCGCATCGGACAAGTGCAGCAGCCTCGCGATGATGGAACCAGGACCACCTCAGGCAGGATTCAGGAACACCCACTGCCTTCGATTCGATCCCTGCACTGCCGAGCAGCGGTCTCGGGCTCCATCCAATTATCGCTTCTCTTTTCCGCTCCTACATTCTGCCACAGGCCTATGCATCTTGCTCTTTCTCTCCTCCTCGATCTTCGACACTGTTCCAAGACCTCTCGAGACAGCGCTGGACAGATGCCCTCGCTCCCACGGCCATCGTGGGAAGACAGGGCGTTGGCACGGGGTGCGCCTGCGGGAAAGGAAAAGGGAGCTGACTTCGGACGTCGGGTCTGCGAGTAGCCGTTGGAGGTATGTCCAAGGCTGAGTCGAGCTCACGCTTCACAGCGATCGCTCCCACAGCCGCCGCTTACGATTACTCGCATCCGTCTCTTGACATCGCCGTCTTCTGCCTGAGGTCGTCCTTGGGGTCGTGCGTGAAGTTGCGTACAATGATTGATACTTTCAGCAGAGAACGACCATGTCCAGTAACACTGCAAGCTCAGCACGTGGGCTCCAATCGAGTAAGTGATCGTGTGCTTTCTTCTTCAGCGCGCAGATCCTCTATGCGCACCACGTTCTTGGCGCAGGCTGTCTCCGTCAGCCTTGTCCAGAATGCCAGTCGGACTGCTTCGGATCCTGTGCCTTACCTTCGTTCCTCATTGTACTGTTCTTTTCGGGCCGGCGGGCTGCGCTCTGTCATCATGTTCTTCGATTCTCTTACCCTCCTTTCGCTCGTCTTTCTCCTCGATCTCTATTCCCACTCCCGCGGGCCGGTTGCAGTCATGCTGCGAAAGAGGACAGTGTTAGCATCGACGGTGCTGTCGGTCATTGTGTTGTATTACAGCTTACGCTTCATGCCTTCAGGAGAGGCCAAATTGCACCAGATACCATTGAAGGAGGTCAAGAACATTACAACGAGCGCGAAGCCCTTCTTCGCTCCGCCGTTGCGGACAGCTGGGAGGCAGATCGTCGATGCGAATGGCGAGAGGGTGAAGCTGGCTTCGATCAATTGGTATGGCGCCAGCGACATCTACTTCGTGCCAGGAGGGCTCGACTTCCGACATAGAGCTGAGATCGCAGCAACGATCAAGAAGATGGGATTCAACTCTGTGCGGTTTCCCTATTCCGATCAAATGGTGATCGAGAATCCGATGATCGCTCCTGAATTCCTCTCTGCCAACCTAGATCTGCTCGACGAATACGATCTCGGGCACAACAATGGCCTGAAACGAAGCGCAGATGAGCTCGACGGTCCACGAGCGTTGGATGTATACAACGCCTGCGTCAAATCCATGACCGATGCTGGCTTGATCGTCATCCCCAATGATCACATCACCAACGCCCATTGGTGCGACGGCATGAACCTCTGCGATTCCAGCTGGAAAAACGACCAGTACGGCCCGATCTGTAAGATCAAGCAGACAACCGAAAGCTGGATCGACCACTGGAAGACAATCATGCAACCCTTCATCTTCAACCCCTTAGTAATCGGCGCAGATCTCCGAAACGAGCCTCGAGGAATCTGGGGAACAATGAGCTGGCATTCCTGGGCCGATGCCGCAGAAAAAGCCAGCGAAGCACTTCTAACATTGAACCCTGACTGGCTCATGTTCGTCGAAGGCGTCTCCTCGGCCAACGACTGCTCAGGAGCCAGAAACCGACCCATAAAACTCTCCATACCTGACCGAGTAGTCTACAGCTCACACGTATATTCCTGGTCTGGATGGGGTCATATTCCGTCCGTGCCCTATGATAAACGGCCTTATCCTTCTTTCCAAGAGGATATGATTGATAACTGGGCTTTTCTGCTTGAAGACAATATTGCACCTGTGTGGGTTGGAGAATTCGGTGCTCCACATCACGCTGACGAACAGTCTTTGCATTATTGGAAGAATTTGATGACGATACTTAGGGAAACAGATGCTGATTGGGGTTATTGGGCTTTGAATCCGCGGAAGCCTCGGGGTTATGATAATGAGACTTATGGATTATTGAGGGATGATTGGGAAACGGTGATAGAGGATTATCGGATGAAGGATTTGAGAGAGTTGATAATGCCTTTACGATGATGGGGTTGGATGGTCATTGAAACAACTCGAAGGAAGCATGTAAGAGATCCTATCGCTTTGTAATTTTGATCTATCAAAAGTTCTTCATTAGTCGTGAAAGTCTTCAGTCCAACGCCAGTTACCGGGTATCATTCTAGAAGGCCTCCCAATTCCCAATGTGCAGAATTTCTCGTCCATGCTCGGTCTACTACTCCACCTCCTTCCCTTCATCAACTCTGTCCCTCATATCCTTCCCCCAAACAGCCACAGCCCAGGTACCCAAAGCCGCAACGGCCACAAACGCCGCCGAAATAGTACTAAACCATCCAACACCAATAGCATCAATAATCGGCAAAACAGCAGCCGATCCAGCAGCACCAAGCAAATACCGACTGAAATAATTCCCTGCAACAACCTCACTACTCCGACTCTGCATCATATCCAAACAGTAGGTATTCAACGAAGGGAAACAAAACAACTGCGCCACACCCTGCAAAAACATGGCAATGACCGGTAATGCGATCCCACCGACTTTCTTCTCAATGCTCCAGCCGTACACGATCATGGACGCGGGGATTACGATGCCCATGGCAGGGAGACAAGAGTGTAGACGATCCTCTGCGACACGGGTCCCGCGTTTCTTCATGTATCGTTTCACCACAGCGTCGGCCCAGCGTCCTCCGAAGAATGTACCAGTCAAGTATCCGCAGCCAGGAGCGATGTAGAATAATCCCGATTGGATGGGTGAGCTTAGATTGAACCGCGGATTGAGGACTTGTCGGATAGGTGTGAGGAGAGAATACATGTTCCAGACCAAGCTCGCGCTTGCAACGGCGACGATGACGAGGTTGGGGTATTTGAATAGAATAACGACGCGGGCGGGATTGATCCATTTCCAGAGCTGTTTGGCTTGTTGGGATTTGGGCAGGCCTTTGAGTTCATCTGAGCGCTTTTTGTGGATGGTTTCGGGGAGGAAGAGGATGATGAGGACGGAGGAGAGGCCGGCTAGCGCTGTTTGGAGCCAGAAGATGGCTCGCCAGGTGACGAAGTTGACGATGATGCCTATGAACAGAAGCGATATGTCAATCAGAGCGCAAGACAGGCGTTTTGCCCAAGACTGATGAGATCTTACCTCCAATGAATGGACCAAACGCAGGACCAATGAGCGTACCGCTCATGAACCAGGAATAAGCTGTGCCTCTCTCGATAGGCCTATAGATATCACCGATTGCAGTTCCGCCAATAATCAAGAATGCCGTGCCTTGAAAGGCTGTGAGCATACGGAAGACGAAGTAAGATCCGAGATCGGGGGCTAGTGCGGATCCTGCACTGAATGTTGTGAATGTTACAGCCGCCCATGCCAAAGTCCACTTGCGGCCGTAGACTTGTCCTAAAGGCCCCCAGACCAGTGGGCTGAGACCCATGAACAGCATGTACAGTGCGTTGGAGATATTGAAGATCGATGCTGTTGTGCTGTATGTGCTCGCAACTTCTGGGGAAGCAGCCAGGATGCTGGTGGAGCTGATAGGCGCTAGGAAGGAGGAGAAGCTCAAAATGGCTACGATTGATATCTTTTTCCATTTGCAAAACTTGTCGTATATTTCGTCTCCTTCCTCGTAAAACTCTTGGTCGTGGGCAGGATGAGCATCGTGGGTGGACATATGTGATCTCGTGTGCTGTAATTGCATGCTTGGGCGTTGACTCTCGGGGTCCGTCTCTCCATGTCCTGCTTCATGCTTCGGTCTGGAGGCTGCAAACTTCTTCTCCTCGGTGGAGTCGTGCACAGAATGTGAATCGTCCTTGATAGAGTCCGCTCTGTGCTCACATTCTTCCTCGACCGCCTCTGTCGGATGCTGCTTTTCGGTGTTCTTCTTCATGATCAGAGCATGTGAGGTGTGACGAACTTGAGTTGATGCAGAAATTTTGGAAACAAATGGGAAGAAAGAGATATCTGACTCAAGTTGGGGGTACGACACAGACTCAACTTCGGTCACAACTGACCGAACATCTGCTGCGCATCACAGTCAACGGCAGAATACATGCACATGGCGCCAGGATGGGTCGGCCGATAGCCATCTATCACAGGCACAGAGCGGATAGCGTGCATTCCATGGCCCGCCGAAATCGCTGAAGCAGAAGAGAGCCATTGAAGGCCGCGTATCATTGGCTAGCGTGCATCGAGTCGATTGAGCGAAGTCGGCTTGGGGATAATGGAGATAAACGGGTGCGAGGATTGGTTCACCTGTTGCTCATAGTGCAGAATGTGCCGTAGCGGCGGCCTTTTGATTTGTTCGTATGCTGTCTTGGACGCGGAAAATGTGCGTCCTTTTCCTTTTCCGCAGTCCAGAATTTGAGGCGTGGTGCCGACTTCCGATCTGGAGCTTGCCATCTTGTCTTGTCGCCAATAACAGTCAAGCGCGCACGTGTGGGTTCCAGTGAGCGATGTTAGTCTCTCTCGAGTCTCTTCCATGGGCTCAGACGATCCTGCCGCAAGGCGCAGCTCTGAGTGAGCAGAGCAGTTTGTCAACATTCCCTGACAGTGCGGTTTGCACGATACCGCGACATCGACGTCTGAAAGGGCAACAGAATCGGTGCCAGACGTGATGGCCGACAAGAGGCGTGTCGAGAAGAGAGCGGTGTGCTGGCAGGTCCTCGCCTCCGCGAAATGGAGCAGTATGGCGGACGTGGTGGAGTGAAGTGAGCAGAGCAGCGTCGACCGCCTGTCCCTGTCCCTGCTTCAACTTCGGCATTCGGTTGTTGATGCCTCAGGCGAAAGCTTCCACAGATTCGACTGTTGGCGCTGGCGCGAACTCTGCTCTGGAGTGCCGCGGTATCATGGGACAGCGATGGCGAGTGGAGAATCCTTGTTGTACATGCATTCGCTCTGTTGCACGCGACATGGTCTCGTTTGCTGCCCGCCCATCTCCATCATGCGCTGAAGTCGACGACGGGCGAATCGCCATCACTCATCCGCGCGCGCCATCCTGCCATCCACCGCCCGTTCGTGATCGGACCCGCGGGGCCATCGCCGCTGCGACAGAATCAACATGGCCGACTCTGTGGGTACGCATTTGTCTTTCTTTGTCTGCGCGGGCCAAGGGGAAGCATCGTTTGACACTGCTATGCTTAGACCGAGTCTTTGGCCATGCCCTCAACACCGTCAATCGCATTCGACCGGGCTCGCAAAAGCCGCCATCATCCGATCGACTCGCGCTTTATGGACTATACAAGCAATCGATGGAGGGTGATGTCTGCCTCATATCCGACCGACCCACATCGCCCGGCCCCGGCTTGACCACAGACGCATTGAAGAAAGAGCAAGAGAAGTGGGATGCATGGAAATCAAACGAAGGCCTCGGCCGAACCGAGGCCAAGCGTCGATATATTGAAAAGCTGATAGACACAATGCATAAGTACGCCTCGACGACTCCCGAGGCTCGCGAGCTGGTGGAGGAGCTTGAGTTTGTATGGGATCAGATCAAAAATAATTCGCAGCCTTCTAGCTCCGAGCACTCCTCACCTCTGCAGACTATTGAGCGCAGAGACTACATGCATTCGGGAAGCTCTGGTGAGAACGGCGCGGGTAGATCTGAAGCCGCAGCCATGAGTGGAGGTCGAGATCGGGTGAAAGGTCTCACGATGCTGGCCCCTCAGTCAGAGGTTGATGAAGATGATCTTGCGGACGAGGAAAGGGAAGAATTTGTCGATGCGCCAGTGTCTCAAATCGATGAAGGCGACCTGCAGCACGCCTCTGAGTCCGGCGGAGAACCTGAGAATGATCGCTTCCGCGCCCCTCGCTCTCCATCCTCACCGGCCGACAATCGATGGCGAAAGCGGATTGAGTCGTCCCTGATAAAGCTTACAACAGAAGTTGCGGCCCTACGAGAGCAGCTCGAGGCCAGACGCTTCTTCAGCTATCAGCGAAGACACAGTTGGTGGGGTTGGGTATTGCGATTGAGCTGGTGGGCTGTCCAACTCTTCGTGGCTGACGCCATCATCCTGTGGATCGTCATTCTGTATATGCGTCGCAAGAAGGATCGCAGACTGGAGACCGCTATTCGAGTCTTGCTTGGCGATGCTGTCGCCCAAGCTCAAAGCGCCGTCAGAGACGCAAAGATGCCAACATTGCCCAGCATCACCAGAGGGCGAGCGAAATCGCCCAAGGGCTGAAGCACATAAGTCTGTGCACGACACCGAACACATCAGTCGGTACTGGAGTTGTGCATCAACACCACACTGGGAGTATCTCAACTCCAAGTCCACCACATTCGCGAGCTATCCACGCTTTATATCTCAGCCGCACCCTGACCCTTGCATGTTCATTCAAGCCAGCGCGCGGGAGGAACCATTTGGCAAACCGAGTAGGCTCATTCCGTGCCATATGAATACAGCCGTCATGGAGCATCAACTTGGAATACAACCCACCTGCTTGGCAGAATACACGCTGCGTCTCGCACGGCGTCTGCGTCGCTCGCGCACTACCCACGCGACGTACTTGATCAGCATCAAAGATTTTACTCCATACGGCATCTTACCTCCGTTCCCAAACTCCACTCGAAAGAAGTATACCAACCAAGACATTGGTTTACTCGCAACGTCGCAGGCTGGGCCGTTTTGCGGACAAATCCTTGGATAAACAAAAGCGCCAAATGTGTACGATAGAAACATCTTCATCGCTTCATGTATAATCTTGAAATGTCAATAGAGAACAATGAACTAATCTACACCTGACTCTTCTCTTTCTCAGGAGGCCCAATATCATACTTGGGCGGCATATCCTTCATGAATGTGACTTCCTTGATAGTAAGCTTCTTCACATCCCCATCCTTCAGCATCCTCACATTCAATCCATATCGAGCTAGAGCTCCCGTTTTCTCCATCAAACCTCTAATATCAGCTCCAAGAGCACTCCCGCACTTCTTGCAAAACCACAATGGTGCAGTTTGGCCGCTTGTTAGGTATTCTGCGCGATGTTCGAGACCTGTATCATATCAGCTCCACCGACCTCAATGTTCAGCCAAATAGATGAGGTATTCATACCTTGAGTAAACTCCACATTCTCAACCAAAGGATGAACAGTAAGATATCCCACTCGTTCACAATACGAACAATTGCATGACATGACGGGGTAAACACCTTTCCCTTCTGCTTCTGATTCGAAAATCGGAGGCGAGAGTTTCATGTTGTAGCGGATTGCGCCACAGTGGCAGTGGAGGGCGTAGGAGGCCCATATGCCGGTTTCTTGTGGCCATGGTGGCTCTGGTGGGAGGGTTGGGTTTTGTTGGTCTGTCATTGCGTGAATTCCGCGGGTTGGGGATGGGTCAGGCTGTGATGATGGGTTTGTGAGGCAGGCGGAGTTCTATCAATCAGGTGGCGCTTTTATGTTTATTTGTGCATCGTGCCATTATTTTCAGCTGAAGGATTGTGGCCCTGCTGCTATAGCCTGCGCTTGCCCGCGCTGCGCGGAGACATTTTGTGTAACGGAAGTGGCTAGAATCAGAATATGTTTCCGGCATGGCATTGGGAAGACGATAGTTGGTTACTCATTTCCTCTGGTTAAGCCTGCGGTTGCTGAAAGCTCAAAAAGAGAACAAGGAGCACCTACATGTACTGGTGGAAGTGTTGTACATGGAAGTGATGACGGAAGAAATGGTCGAGGCTGGCTCAGATTTGGCCAACGCCGTTAACACGCGTGGATGTGGAGAATCTCCAACTCCGAGAGGAAGTAAGCCACAACTCAGCGCCAGAATTTGCACGGAGTTCACCCGCAGGCATCGAAGCGACAAGTTGGGCCAAGTTAGCACAGTAGTATGACTGATTGTAGAAGCATCATTGCGACGAAGCATGATGACATTGTCTGCTTCAACACCGACTTGGCAGGATGCAGATTCCTCGCAGTAGCCGCGGGCAATGGTGGGTATATAGGCATTCTATTACCACTCCATTTGTGAAGCATTTTTAGACTTCCAATCGACCATAATACCAGAACTTCACAGACAATAGGAACCCAGACCACAGACCAGTCACCATCAGGAAAAATCATAAATCTTCAAACATGCCAGTCCAACTCCTCCCAATGCCTCAATCCGAGTGGGATATCTACCACGACGTCTGTGCCGCAGCTTTCAAACCAGGCTTCATGAGTCTCTTATTTCCCAACGGAAGGAGCGACAAGGCCAAAGAAATGATGGTTGCGGAAATGAGGCGAGGCGCGAATAAACATCCTGGACGCATTAGTGTTTTCAAAGTAGTCGACACGGACCTACCAGACAACGATCCATTCCAGAAAGTTATTGGAAGGAGCCAGTGGAAGCTTTTCGACAAAGGACGAACGGAGGAAGACTCCAAAAGAGAAGAGGAAGACAGCAAGCGAGATGCAGAGCAATATGGTGTCCCACCTGGCATGAATACTGCCTTTTACGAAGATTTTGCCAACGTCGCTTCGCAGTACAAGAAGAAACATCTCGGAAGCAAGCCATATCTCCTGCTGCAAGTCTTGGCTACGCGACCAGAGCCAGGACGGAAGGGAGTGGGTGCGCTGCCCATGAAGTGCGGATGTGACAAGGCAGATAAGTTGGGCATAACGGCTTATTTGGAAGGCTCGCCAATGGGCCAAGGCCTCTACCGGAAATGGGGGTTCGAGGATGTGGACGTGCTGCCGTTTGATGCGAGGAAATATGGGTTCCACGATGAGCTGCGGCATATGTGTATGAAGCGACAAGCGAAGAGGGATGCCGGTTCGTGAGTACGAGAAGAGGCTTCGGGTCCTGTCTGTGAGCGTTCGCAATCTTGATGCATGAGCGTTTGATCTCGGGCATAGCTTTGTAGTTCGTTTTAGACCGATGTAATGCCATTCCTGATTGCGGGTGGATGGATGAGTACTGTATCACTGACAGATTTGCGGCTCCATCGCAGTTCCTGCATAGATGACTCTCAACCTCAACAAGTCTTACTGGTGCGGAAGTTCTTCGCTCTCTTGACCGCCAAGAATGATCCCAGCAAGACGTCGACTTCACCAGTGGGTGAGGAGTCTGCCATGGACATGGCACGACATGTCGAATTCCAAATTTGAGTCCAACAACCTGCAAATGGCAACTTAGCTCGGCGAGAGATCCACAGAAGATTCCCACGCGGGCCCATCGACGCCAAATGGCTGTGCGGTGTCGTTCTGAGGGATGTTTGTCGACCAACTGACAGTGAGCGAGTCGCAAGTTCCTGGCCAAGTCCCAGAAAGGACATGCACGCGAGATCAGGCATCTACTTGTCGCCGCCGCCAGAGCTCCTGGTCGATTGTTCCTGCTGCCATGACGTCCCTACGACGAGCAGGCGCATACGATGGCTCGATCAGGACAGAGCGCATCGCCCCATTTCACATGCTTCGAAGGACCCGATCCACGTTCCCGTTGCGGAAGGTGCAAAAGTTGAGCCTCGGATGGGGTGGGATGGGGGATGGGAGCGCAGAGACAGCTGTCCAGCTGCGGTGGTGACGAATGGCAAGAGGATGTGAAGATGCTGGAAACCAGGTTCGTGGAATGCGAGGTCGACATGGCGACCAATGAGAGGCGGGGTCATGTGGGCGTGGAAGGCCCGGCTGCGGCAGTCGAGGAGTCGAGCGCGACAAAGGCCGATCCAGAAGACACGCACTCGTCATCGCTTCCGTTCGCAGCCAGCCAGAGCTGTCCAGGTGGCTCGTTCTTGCTGCGTCGTGGCGCTTGAGGCCATGTGACATCGGAGTGCAGTGACGAGCGTGATCGGTGGCACCTTACTTGTGGCGTAAACAGCTACGTCAGGCAAGAGCGACGCCGCTCTGCCTCCAGAATATAAGCCCCGCCGACACAGCCTCTTTCTCCAGAGCACGACAAACAACACTTCACACTCCTCCAAACCAACTCATATTCCAACACTCAAACCCCAATCCAATCCATCAACATGTCCGCACCAAACGCAGATAAGCCAAACGAGGGCATCGTCGGCCAGATCGGTAGGCCATTCTCTGACCCCTCATCGCTGCCTTCATCACTAACCAATGCCTCCTTCCACAGGCAACTCGATCAACAACGCCGCAAACTACGTCTCTGAGACCGTCCAGGGCAAGTCCGCTGAGACATCCAAGGAGGCCAACAAGGAGAAGGCCAAGGGCAACACCGGCGGCACCATTGGCGACCGCATCTCTGGCGCTGCCGGCGCTGTCAGCGACGGCCTCGAGCAGAAGAAGCACGAGGGCTCTGCTCAGGCCAACAAGGAGGGAATCTAGACTCTCCCAAACACACCGACTCCTACGATGGAACGAGAAACGTTAGTGCCCCATTGCAGTTCCCTTCGACGATGTATTCCACAAGCTAATGCACACACAGGGCAGCTCTTCACCTTTCTTACCATCAGCTGAGCTCACGCAGTGCCTAGCTACGAGCTACTGTCGTCTAGCGCCAAGGGAAGGACCAATACGAGTCGCAACCTGGCCATCTCAAACAGTGTGATAGCCAGCTGAATAATACTTCTTCAAGAAGACAACCTTCCAATTCATTTTCCTCATTTTTATCAAATTGCATGCGCTGCCCCTTAATGAAAACACCGTTTTTACCCGATGTGGAGCATGCCCTCCGCAGATCTGATAGCTATGCAATCTGGTCGAGCTGCAGCTCTTGCATGGAGCTACCAGAGCTCTGGGGCTGAATCTGGCATAGCCGACATCTTCACAACTTTCCATCGAGATCGAAGTCTCGGCTCTTTCTCCGAGACATCTTGAGCGTCGTGCTGAAAGTGAGAAATGCCGTCGCTGAACTTCACTTGGCTGGTGCCTGTCACAGTAGCGTGGGCTGCGCCACCCCATGTGAAAGTCTGGCGAAAGAGCAAATATGCAGACGTAATGGCCAGTACAAATATCTCAGATTTCGGCCAGTCTGCGGCGATGCTCGGCCGAGGAACACGAGTGGCTGAGAACGGCTTGATATCGGAATTGCGTTTTTCACTAGGAGGTAAACCACGTCGGCTGCGGAAGACTTCGTTCTTCTTCAGAGAATATGCTTGTGTGGGTCTCGCTTTGCAAGAGGAAGAATGGTTTTGAGAAGTGATCGAGACTTACTCAAGACGTATATAACACATCATTGAACGATTGGGACCGCTTGTATCGAATGGTTCGGCTTGGTCTCTCTCGAGGTGAATGGTAACCCTGGCTGGTGCCGTTTCCATGCGTTGGCCTCAGAGTTGCGGCCGCAATTGATGAGAGTCATGCGACCGCCGGCTCTGACGTTGTGTATGTATCGAGCCGTGACCAGAACGAATATACGAGCTTGAGTCCTCTGAAGCAGGTCAGTCACCGGCGAAGCACTTGCAATAGGGTCGGCGACATATGACTACGAGAAGCGGCTGTTGGTACCACATGGACGACCTGCGATGGCCGCCTTCAATGGAGGCTAAGTTGCCATGGTGGTTGATGCTGGCTTCGAATCGTTCAGTCCGTTCATGATGAGGCCATATCGCTGGTTTGAACAGTGCGCCCCTCTTTCGAGCCTAGCCAGTTGCCTATACACGTAGTGTTCGACCGAGCGTCAAGTATCCGTGCTCGGAGAGTGGGAACAGCGTTGGTTGTGTACGCCTGTTCGAAGTTTTAGCAATGACATTGCAACACGGGGAGGGATGTGAGGTAATTGTAAAAAGATTTATGATACTGCGCTCCTTTGTACATCATGGCGTTCTCTGCAACTTGAAAAGTTCAGCAAGACAAAACGCCTTCCATCCACTCTTCTCTCACTTTTACCGCAAACTTCCCTACAGCCAACACAAGGAAAAACGCTCGTGAGTCGAGTGAGATATGCGATTTACCGCTCTAATATGGACAGATAGTACAACACTCTGCGGCTCTCGTCTATGGGAACAGTTTACTCGTCCTTGCCTTTGGGAGGTGACTGCACGAGGCCCTTGCCCTTGTAGTCCTCGCCGCCGATGAAAGTGATTGGCTCGATTTGCTTCTCCTGTGGGCGCAAGCGAGTTAGCAAGTTGCTGGAAAGGGGACACGGGAAGATTCGGCGACTGTCAAACCACTTACCTTGAAGTACTCATTGGAAGCCTCTTGCCATTCCTTGTTCAAGGTGCGTGGCTTCTCGCGTGCGAAATATCTGGTAAAGCCGAAGAGCGCACCGGCAGCAAGAACACCGACGATGGTGTATACGAAAACCTTGGTGTTCTCGCCTGGGGGAGCCTGCGCGCGAGGTCCGTGAGGTCCAAAAGCAATCCAGTATGCTGTACAACTTCGAGTCAGTATGCGGAACACATTTATACCGTTTTCCTGGCTCAATGGCAGCTGCCTATGGCGTAGTACACTCCGACGGGCCTTCATCGGCATAACGCCTTTCCCCCATATCATATGTGGAAGACGCGCGCACGCGCCTCGAATCGGGGTGATTTGTGTAGAGCAGACATCACGTACCGGCCTTCTTCTCTTGCACAGTGAGTTCGTTCCAGTCCACCTTCATGCGGTCACGCAGGGCCATCCACAGATCAGCCTGCTCCTGTGGTGGCATAGCCTCCCATCGCTTCTCAATGTTGGCCAGAGTAGGGTTGGAAATGGCGTGTGCACATCGCTTCTGCTGTGTCGTCTGGCCTCGTGCGAGAGGAGTGAGACTCGCGGCGGCTGTCCGCGATGAGGACAGGCTGGTCAGGGACTGCCGGAGGAGAGGCGTTGTTCGAAGCATTGCGGCGGCCGGGGGAGGGGAGAGCGGAGAGGAAAAGCGGTGCGGGCGCGAGGGAACACAAGGGGATGCGGCCTGGGGCGTCACCAGGGGCGTATGGTCGGGTTTGCGTGCGCAGCGCTGGTCGTGTCAGTGATGATAATGATGGAGCTTCGAACTTCTCAACATCTTTCTTGCCATTGGCACGGCTCCTCCCGCCGGCTCACTTCACGAAAACTCCCGATCGTCAGTCTTCATGGGCAACAACATCAACACATTACCTCGCTGCTGGTTGGCCTGACAGGCGGAATCACGATCGCTGCTCATGAATGAAGCATACGATGTACATACGACAGTCACTGATCAGGCGTTGTGCGCAAGGACGTCAGCATTGGAATTCCCGCCTGTGCCTGGATTCACCGAGACTGGCTTGAGGCAGATGTACAATACGGCAATGCTCCCTCTCACACGAGAGGCAAGGAGCAGCACACGAGACCGGAAAGATATGCTTCTAGGATACAGATTCGAGCTCGGCCGGAGATACCGCGTGGTATATGTTTGCTGAGTGCACATAACCATCGTTGCTTCACGAGCACTACCCCTGGCAAGTCTGACCTTTAGGACGTTGATGAGTTGTCTCGTCTTTCCGATTGGTTATTAATCGACACACTGTATTGCTCTCTGCAGCCTCTGGTCCGAACGCGCTGTACGCCCTGGGCCAACAACATCGAACTGAATTCTGTTTGCTGCGTAGCTCTCGCGCTTCGCATCTCCTTTCAAGGGGCAAGAAAAGCCGCAGACTCCGCTAGCCGACGTTCGCTTGCTTGTGCACCTCAGGGGCTTTGTGATCGAATGTTGCCCAGAGCACATGGGTGGCCTTGTCCGAGATGTGCGTGCATACAGCAATGTAACAGCATGCGTTCGTCCATGAAATAGAGTTCAGGGGAAGACGGCTTGAAGGCATGGATCTCTTTCCTACTCAGATTAACCAACATACCCAAGCTCCTCGACAGGCCTACCCCGGCATTCGAGACAGAAGTGCAACTGGAGTTACTTTCGTTGATTGTGTAGCACAAGTGCTGAGGCTGCGAATCTTAGCAACTTGCGGATGCCCAAGGACAACAGCTTATCCTGGCCTTCAGGTCGATCAGCAATTTTAACAGGCTGTTGGGATGAGTGAACATCATTCTGTTCTTACCTGAGACGCCAAAATTTGGGCAGGGACATACGACCTCCGGATGGTCGTTATATGTGCGATGAGATTTCCGAGACTTGCGTCACTGTGGACTTCGAAGACTTCGAATGCTGATGAGCAGACATTTCTTGCAGTGGTACGAAATGCTATCCAAGGCATCCATCAGTCCATTTCTTCGATCGTTGAGTGGGAGCTACTCTTGCCGCCTACCTCGGTATCGCCGCTCTTGCCGACCTCTGAAATGGCGATGGTGCCTGTCCCACTGTTCAGCGTCCTGCTCTTCACATTGGACTGCAGAGAACTCATCCAAAAAGACGTACGCCCACTCAGTCCTGACTGCGTCGTGCTGACACCTGTTGTTGTGCCCTCGCCCCGAGTGCTGCCGATCAGTCTCGGCGAGAAGCGTCGCTGGGAAGTGTCAGCCACATGATCATGGAGGTGTATACGCATATGCCTTGCTCGGATCATATGGTATCGGGGTGCGAACTCGCAACTTACAATTACTTGTCGAATGGCGGGCATGCAGGCGCAAATGACTGAAAGCTGCAGCTCCAGCTTGGACTGAATATCTGTTAGTTCACACCCACATCTGCCCCGTGACATGCAGATTTGACACCTACCCAAACTCCAGGTACAACTCTCACATAGGTAAAGTTCTTGTCCTCGCCGTAGTCGACAATAGCGTGCAATCTCATGATACTGATAATTGTGACTAGAAAACCAACACCAAACATGAGCATGACAAGCAGCTTCTTTGTTGTGTTGAGATTCATCTTCCAAAGCTGATATATTGGCAGGCCGAGTACGAGGAAGTCAAGGATGATGTTGATCACAGCCCTGCAGGATAAGTCAGTGCCAAGCGTTGATTCAGTCCACATGCCACAGCCTTACGATGACCAGACAATAGGGTTGATGGCAAGGCATTTCCCTTTGTGTTCTCCATCCCACTGGTTCCTATAAGATGGTTAGAATGCGAGCAGTATCCTTTGCGATCGTGACATACCACGCGTACGAAAGCGGTTGACATTGAGTCATGATCACAATGAAGAACGAAAAGATGAACACCAGATTCAGCACGATAACGATGTATGTGATCTGGCGGAATCGATCGGAAGAGAAGAATCGTAGGTAAGTCAGCAAGAGCGATATCTTGACAAGTCCAAGGCCATAGACGTAAAGGATCTCATCGGCCCACATCAACTGAGAGGCGGTCAGATGTGCTGCATGCTCATCAATAATCAGATCATCATACCTTGATCATCGGGGTCAGATTCTCAAAGGGGACAGTCCACACATCTCTGGCGCTGTGAGAAGCATCAGTTCTGCTATTCGAATCCTTTTGCAGGTGACGTACTAGCCGAGTCGAGTCACTTGCGTTGGTGGTCAGCAAATGTGCATGTCTGCTGCAGAGCATCGCCGTGACGACTTACAGGGTACTGAAAGGATACAAAATCCAATGACGAAGACTAGCGATACGGCAACGGCCAGATCATCCCACCACAAATCAGTGGTTAAAGCTGCGCCCCCTCCGGTCTGGATGTGGATTTTCGAAATGACACGGATTATGACAGCGACGATGGCGAAGATCATGCCGCCTACACCGCTGCCAGTGGCGATACCACTCTTGTCACGAATCGGCTTCTCGCATATCGTGTCGGATATATTCTTCGTGGCTGTCGACGCAACTCAGCACAACATTTTCCACGAGCAGCTGTCGCGGGTTTCTCACTTAGCGTTTCCTTGACTGTACAGCTCACCATAATGCACTGGGCTGCTTGCTCGCTGATAGTCTTGTTACCACAAGCACAAGCCGTGTCCTCGAACGAGCAGGGTGATGCTGAAACTGAGCTTGCTATGCATACAAGCTTCACGTATTGTTAGCGCGGACAGTATGAGCAGAGAAGCAGGACCGACACACCCCACATTTTGGCATCGTGCCGATCAACTTTAAAGCTGCCGCTTTCTTTGCCTGAGCAGCATCGTCGGTAAGGGATGTACTCTGAGCCCAGGCATCGGCTAAAGGGTTGGCGAAAGGATCAGCGAAAGGGTCGGCGAAAGATTCGGGCAATGACTCGGGCCATCTTCGTGACAGTTCGAAAGAGGTAGCAGACGCTGCGGCGATGGCTCCGAGGAATGATGCCAAAGCGTGAGTGGGACGCATGTTGGCAGCTGATGGTGTTTTCACCTTCGTAGAGAACGACAGCCTGGGAGACTGAGATTGACAGGAGTCGACGGAGGCGCAATCACATCTCTATCAATACAGTAGAGTCGCAGCCGCATCGAAGCTCTCGACTCCTGTTGGCAGCCTGGTATGGTTGTGTCGGTTCCTGGAGATGCATGCTGCGGGCTGGTTCCAATAGAACTCTCCTCCTTAACCACGCTCCCTGCACGGAACCTGCGCGAATCACGAATTCTCTGAATATGCGGAGTCTGGCACTTCACGCGTCGGACGAACTTCAGATCGAACAGCTTGTTCCCGCAGACAACAGCCTGTTTGCCCCTGTCCTTGCGCTCTGAGCACTTGCTGATGAAGCACGTGCTGCCCAACAGGATCCCAAACCAGTACCAATTGAGAGACTAAATTGGATGATGGTTCGGTACATGGCAGTCGTCCTGGTCGATTATACTGTTCCTTACATGCGATGAAGCAAGAGCAGTTCTTCTCTCTGGAAGGCACCGCTCTTGTGCTGAGCGTGTGTAAAGGAGGACGCACAAACGTACCTGGTACTCATCAACTCATCGTGGTCGTCTGGTCTGGCTGAGCATGCAAGTCTGGGCATCCATGTTCGCTGGGCGGACATTCTGGGATTGTGACAAGCAGTTCCGGCCTGACCAAGGTGCAAGTAACAGGTCGCGAAGAATAATAAAGATCGGTCTTTGCTTGGCCTCTGGCCCGAGTATCGCAAAACACTTGTGGGTTTCCTTCACTACGCTTAGCTCGATTGCAATAACAGCCATCACGCGCTACGAGGTACAATTGTGTGGCCAGGCATTCGTTCGCCAAAGCCCAGTTAACAATGGCAGGGAAGTCCCTGTTGTCAGTCCTGCCAACCTGCGCTCAACGCACTGACTCCACAATCGCGAAGCCCAGAAAGTCGTTGCAACAGGCGTATAGAGTTTTGTCGACAGTCCGCCTGGAATGCCGAATGGTTGACTTTCCAGGACCAGTTGCTATACGAAAATTATGCTATTAGCACTGGCATGACTTATCCTTCCCATGAGCAGGGCTTCACGCTCGCTTGACAACCCACGCACAACACACGAGCATGAAGCGGCAAAGTCCGATGAGTGATCTGCCTTCGTTTTGCTAATGGTTGACAAAGGCCGCCTGCGCTGCGCTTTCCAACCAGGTCATCAGATGGATTCGTAAAAGAAAATGTTCTCTATAGTCGCTCGTTTCTGTACACTACTGTCGCTCACTTCGATTCTTCTCACACGATTCCGAGTCCACGCATTTCCGGAGCTGGTCGGGTTGGTAAACAGCAATCAGAACTCCCGTGGTTTTACGAATTTCGCGAAACGAGAAAGCTCTGAAGAAGAGCGCAAGCTACATGCGCGTCAGTTGGAGGCGCTACAGGCGCTGACTGGTTTGGTGGATGAATTTGCTCCTGGTACGATAACTCGAAGCAATCGGTCCAACGGAAGAGGCATTGCAGCAGCTGACTAGGAATATTACAGGAACTTTGGATTTCGTCTCAAGCGGCGGCGGCGGATGGGCAGGTTTTGGCAGCATAGAAGTGGGATTTGGTCCTTTTGATGTTTGGGAGAAATATTGGTTTGAACCTCCAGGTCCAAGTTAGCTTCGCGGTCAACATTGAGATTGAACCTATGGATACTGATTGCTTGCAGCTGACCAACGAGGACCATGCCCGGCTCAGAATGCTCTTGCAAATCACCATGTTATCAGCCATACCGGAGTCGTGTCGATCTGGGAGGTATTGGATGCCGTAACGTCGGTCTTCAATTTGGGATATGACATCGCCTTGGCTTCCGTACTCGTTGCTGTGATATCTGGCGGCGATCCCGTCACCTTGACCTATTCTCTGGGTGGAGAAGATCCTAGGGTGGGACCTCCTTTGGGCGGTCTGCTCGGCCTCTTCGGTGCGTGCTGATGAGCATATGAAAAGGAGCATGCAGCTGATGGAATGCTTAGGACCACGTCAAGGTCTCGAACACACCCACAACATCGTCGAAACCGATGCATCGATGACACGCCAAGATATTTACCAGTTCGGAGACGCCTGGACCATGGACGTGAACCTTTTCTTCCAGCTCTACGACTCGGTCCCGTATGGAGGTCTATTCACACGCGAAGCCATCGTCCAGGCTTCATGCCTTCGTTGGCATCAGTCTGTGCAGTGGAACCCCAACTTCTACTATGGCCCGGGAACAGGCTACTTCAGGAACTTTGCGCAGATGGGTCTATTTCTCTGGGCCAACCACTCAGATGGTAGCCTGACTGGCTACCTAACGCACGAAATCCTGTACTCGTTCTACGGATTGACTGGCGATGGATACCGTCCGGGTTGGGAAAGGATTCCTGAGAACTGGTACCGCAGGCCGGCTCCGTTCAGCCTCGCGGATCATCTTGCCGAACTTTTCACCTGGTTTGGGCTCTGCCCGGCTTTGGCAAGTATCGGAGGTAATACTGGATCGCCGAATTCATTCGCCGGCATCAACATCGATGATCCTGTTTCAGGAATCGCCAATCTGCCTAACCTGCTCGAAGGCAACAATTTACTGTGCTTTATGTTGCAGATCGTCAAGATGCAATCGCCCTCATTCTTCAACAACATTTACGCAACAATTTTCGGGCTTCTAAGCGAAGTGACGGCAACCTTGGGATGTCCAGAGATACCAGACCTGACCAGGGGTGGCCAGCCGCTGTTCGCAAATCTACAGGCCACTTATCCCGGGGCAAGATTTCCGTTTTAATGTGTAATGCGAAGGTGGAGTCTTGGAGCAAGAGGCACATATTGAGCCGTCTGTCGCCTGTGTTAGCTTACATATCAGCCCAATGTATTCTTGACACCAGGAGCTGAGATCCGCGCGATTTTCTTGCAGAGTGAGCACTGGAAGGCATGCGAGCTGTTTTCTCGACGCCAAAGTGGCCTTCGACACCGCCGCTGCTCACTTGTGTCTGTTGCCGGCGCAGGCTCCAGAGCGCAACGTAGGTCTTATGTGTGCGACCAAAGCGTGATGAAGGTGTCGAATCGTGTGCCGAAAGGGTGTGTGCGGCCATCGCGAGACCACAAGAAGCGTACTATGCACTGTGATGAACAGCGAAGCGTCTGACTGATCGTCAGGCGTGTTGAAGATGATGTGGGGTTGGCGAGAGTGCTAAAAATCCAAGGCTTCGTGATCGTGCCCCTCCGTCAAACGATGGCATGAGATGCACAATTGACTCGACCTGTGGGCAGTAAAGTGGATGTCTGACATTGCCGGGTGAAAGGACGATGGTTTCTTGCGCTGTGATCACCGCTCACAGTGGATCGAACGAAGTTGCACATACTTTTGACTTTTCGTGAAGAGCGACAGGGGTGACTAGCGTCGTGCGCACGGGCGTTTGCCCAAAGACCCCTCCTTCTCGCGAATTTGTACACAACACCACAAACACCGACATTCTCGACAGAAAGCTTGCGCTCCAGCAGACCAAGCAGCACGACATATCAATCTCACCCAACTATCGTCCAAAGACTAGCCAATATGGCGGAAGAGGAGAAGAAGGTGGACGTCACTGCGGAGACGAAGACGGAGGACAAGAGCGTCACCGAGAAGGCCTCGGACGCTGCAACGGCTGCCAAGGACAATGTCTTCAGCATGTTCGGCGGTGGACCCAAGAAGGAGGCCAAGAAGGATGATGAGGAAGCGGAGAACGACCGCTCAGGCAGCTCCAAGGCGCAGAAGGACAAGGACGCCACTGAGAAGAATGACGATGACGAGGACAAGGCCGATGAAGAGGAGGCTGATGCACACTTCGAGCCAGTCGTCCATCTCACCGAGAAGGTTGAGACAAAGACAAATGAGGAGGCCGAGGAGCAGACATTCAAGATGCGCGCAAAGCTCTTCAAGTTCGATCGTGAGAGCCGAGAGTGGAAGGAGCGCGGCACTGGTGATGTTCGACTCCTCAAGCACAAGGAGAACGGCAAGACTCGCCTGGTCATGAGACGCGACAAGACTCTCAAGGTCTGCGCCAACCACTACAGTATGTGAATGAGTCTGCGATCTATTGATTTGGCGATGCTCTTCGCTAACAGTCGTGCAGTCGTCCCGGACATGAAGCTTTCACCAAACGTCGGCAGCGACCGCAGCTGGGTTTGGAATGCTGCAGCTGATGTTTCCGAGGGCGAGCCAGAGGCTTGCACCTTGGCCATCCGCTTTGGCAACCCAGAGAGTACGTTACCCAGTGATGTGAAAGTGGATGCAGATTTGCTAATTGCTCATCAACAGACGCGAACTTGTTCAAGGAGGCTTTCATCAAGGCCCAGCAGGAGAACGAGGCCATCTTCGGCAAGAGCGATGCGTAGAACCAGTGCTCAACTACGATCTCTACGAAGGCTACCGCGCCACAGGCTGCTTGCGCGTATTTGCTGTGCATCACTTTGACCCAGGCACAGGGACAGTGATAGAGCGCCTGTGTGTCCAAGTCCCATTCAGAAGCTGAAGCACGACGCTGCGCCACCTCATCTTATCTGGGCGTTCCGTACTGCGATCAATGATCGATACCCTTAACACAAAATGCACAGATCCCCCGCGCGGCATTGTATATGCACAACGCGCTCCCAGAACGAGCGGAAAGCCGTTCATGAAAGCATTGTCACAGACAGAAAGCAAGTTAGATAGATTCACATGCATGAACCACATTGCCTCCAACGATCGCAGGGTGCACTAGATGAATCTCCTCGTATGCAAGAGTGCGACTTGTCGTTCACGACTGTAGTTCCACGTGTTGCATGAAATGTAGTGAGGGAACGCATGGCGCACAGAGGATGGTCCCGCTTTTGGCGAGCTCGGTCGTCTCGACTCTTGACTTTCCATGCGGGTCCACCACAGCACCTCGACCTAACCACCTCACGCCTCCTCCATCCGCACACCTCTCCACCTCGACACGCTCACGACACTGCGACCGTACCATCCGATAGCCGAGACCACCGCGACTTCAATTTGCTAGATTGCAGCACCTTCACTTTACTCAACAAAGCCGCAGCGCGCTTGCGCCAGCACGCGAGTGAGCGCGCAGCCAATTTACGCACAGTAACAATCAGCTTGTGACAATACTGCGACAATGCCAGACGTAAGTGCTCTTCTGCCTCATTCTCATCGATCTAAACCCACACTTGCTGTTCGCACTTTCGCTCGCAACATCCACTACCCACCGGCACCACAACCGCGCATCCACAGCACACCTCCAACACCATGTCGCAACCCAAGCGCAAGAGGCAGACTGACACCAGCATACAGGTCAAGCGTACCGTCAAGCTCGTGACTAACCAGCGCGTCACGTAAGTTCTGGTACTGCGAGTCTGAGATGCATCCGGCTGACCATTTCCTCAGCGATGACCCGCCAGAGGTCGAGGGCTACCCAATGCGAGCATGGGACATTAGCATCTACCTTGTCGGCCCCGATGGTGAAGACATCGCAGCAAGCTGCTTCGAAAAAGCCACCTACCTCCTCCACGAGTCGTTCGGCAAGCGAATGAGGCAGAGTATGTACTCTTTCGCACATCTGCTCAGAATACCGGCGGATAGATGACGGATACTGATTGATTATAGCGTTCAAGGCCCCTCCGTTCGCGATCAAGGAGAAGGGATGGGGTGAATTTGACATGGCGATTACCCTCGTGCCAATCGGAGCACCCAAGGGAGGTGATCAGACACTACAGCACGACCTCAACTTCCAGCAGGAGCGTTATGAGAGCACGCATTCGGTCACTTTCCGGAATCCAAAGGGCGAGTTGCTCGAAGCGCTGCGGCAATCGGGGTCTGTGGGCGATGCTGGTGCCACGAACGGCGCTCCGGCCGCGAAACCTGAGAAGAAGAGGCAGAAGCAGAATCGCAACGTGGACATGGAGAAGCTCGCGGAGGCCCTGCCACAGCTTCCCGAGGACGATCTGCTCCAGGTGGTACAGATGGTACATGACAACAAGAGCGAGGAGACATACACTAAGAACGATGTCGAAAGTGAGTTCACCATTGGATCAGCCTTGTGCGAGCCAAGTTTTCTCGAATCTGGCCAGAAGAGCTTGCTCTGATCTCCGGTGAATTTCCATTACGTCCCAAACATACTAACAAGTCTACAGACGGCGAATTCCACGTCGACCTCTACACCTTGCCAGACCAGCTGATTAAGATGCTCTGGGACTTCACCGAGAAGCGCGTGGACATGGGTGCTTTGGCCTAGAACTCCAACTTTACGATAATCCATAGCATGAGAGGTTGAAACGTTCCTGAGCACCAGGAGTAGCGACGAAGACTGTGGGAGGGGCCTCTGCACTAGAATGCTGGAGGCACTGGGATGTCCCAGCAGAGCGGCGTGCGACTACTGCTACTATTGCTGCTGTACCATTTGGCGGAGCGCGGCGTTATCGGTGCATTACGGGCATTCACGAGCCGCGGCAATAGCTATGAGCGACCGTGGCAACGACGATGAAGGGCATGTCCTTCGGTCCGGTATCAAAACTTTGGATGAGTGAGATGAAATTCAAATCCAGTTTCACATTGCGTCGTAGCGAAGGTCAATTCTGGCGACGGTATGGAGCTGTGGTTGCATGGACAGATGCATCGCGCTGCCCGTTCGTTTCGAGTATCTGTCACTTGTTTACCTGCGGCAATGGAACATTTCCGAATTGAGGTGTGGCGTGACTGCCACATGGCATGCCGGGGGAGCTTTTCAATCCGCCAAGCTGTCGAAACGGGTCTGCTTGATGGTCAACGTTGACGCGCGCATGCAGAAACGGAGCATGAGCACATTTGTGGTTGAAAACAGCAGTGCCTCGCGCCGCAATGCAGCAGTATTCATCAATGTCGAACTCGAGATACGAAGCAATGGATCTTAATATAAGATGCATTGGAGCCACAAATGATGACGATAGTAGACTACGTTTCGAGCGACGACGAACTTGCAAGCGAGCGAGTATTGGCGGCACGAGCGATAAGTCTTGCAACTGCATAGAGTCCGAAATGCGTCCATCGCTTACGTACAAGATGTCTCTCGAGACACATCTGAGCACGTAAAGGCCCTTCGAGACTCGAGTCTGCCGTCCGCCAGCCACGTGCCCTTCCTGGCTCGGCGCCTGGGAATTGCAGTTGCTCGATGCGGAAAGTCCGCTTATTCTCGCCAATGCTGCCACTCTCCACCGACGCTCCTCGGCGCGTTGGCAGATATGGCTCGCACATCTAGGACGAAATTGCCCTGCTAGACTGGTTTTTGATCACGAAGTTCTGGAGCTGTGACAGCGTGGGTTGGCGTCCGCGGCGCAAGCCAGAGGGAGTTCTGGACCGGACGGGAAGCGCGCCGAGCGCCCTCAGCACCACGCGGCGCAGATCGACCACGCCAAGTCGGCAGGATCTCACTAGTCGTGGAGGCCGAGGAGGTGCGGTGTGGTATTGCAGACGATGGGTGTGAGAGGTATCGAGGCCGGGTTCGCTTGGTGAGGCTGCGAAGTGGACAGGAAGCGTGCAGCTGGACGGGCGCTCTGCGCGAACGTTAGGCGCGCTGTGCCACAGAAGTCGGAAGAGAAATCTGGCGACTGGCGGTGGAGGCGCCCGGCGTGGATGGACGACAAGCATCGCTGCAAGGTACGCGTGGTGGCCAATCGGGCGTGTGAAACACGAGCTGTGCAGACAAGCTTGGCGGGGATGACGACTCGCATGGCGGCGAGCGCACAAAAAAGGCGTCTCGAGGGGCTGCGACGCGCTGCCACCACTTCCACTCCCTCGCCCGCCCCGCCCTTCACTTGCCCTCACGCACTTGCACCGTGTCGCCGTCGCTCGTTCCCTCCATCTATCTGCTGCAAACTCCCGTGGGGCCTCGATCGGTGGGCCGCTCGCACTTCAGCCGGAACCGCCACTGCCGCGAACCGCAGTCCACATAGCTGCGCTCCGTGCACCACCCATTGTCGCTGGGGCCCGCGCCTGCCTCTCCTTTCCGCAGCAATCTCCAGTTCATCATCACCGCCTCTCTCCCACTCCACACAATGGCACAATAGCCCTTCGTCAGGGCCTCGGGCGCGTGGCCGATCTATTGCCTCCCATTGCCTCCATTCACGGCCGCCGTACACTGCACGCGCTATTGCAGACTCCCGACACCGCATTGTCTACAACCTCACCGACTCGGCCGCGCATTCACAGACGACCTCCGCGTCCCACGCTCGTTTAGCAGTCACATCCTTCGCATCCCCGGTGCCGCGAGATCCCAGAAAATCGCTCCTCCCCTCCACCGGAAGGACTGCACTGTACCCGGCCACGACTCTTGGTGCGAACCAGCAGCACCTCTCCGCGAGTTCCCAGAACCGCACTGGTTTACACCAAGCGACGCATTGGCCTCTCGTTCCTTACTGCAAGCAACAAAGACAACAGCAATCCTCCCTCTGCGCTGGCCGCGATGCAGCATTTACAGCACCGCCATTTCGCCCGACACGGAGGCATGCCCGGCGTCCCCTTCGCTTCTGATGCCGGGCATGTCATGTCACCTCCGAACCCAGATGCCTTATCAGGCGCGTTACTTCCCCGCGCAGAGGTTCAAGACTTCGGCCTCAGTCTCAACCCCAGCGCTGCCGCTACTCCCTTCACCCATGGCCTCAAAGGAGTGAACCAATATCTGAACTACCTCCTCGCCAATGTATTGGTATTGTCGTTCATGATATTGCTCGCCGGCACGCTCATATACAGATGGATTCAGATGATCCACAAGCACATGCGGCATCTGTTTACCATGGGAGGGCAGAGGGATCAGCGATATTTCATGCATAACCATACCAAGGTGTGGCCGTGGATCAAAAGATACGTGCTCTACGCGCCTTTCTGGAGGGTGCGACACAATCGAGAATTCACCTTGTGGCAGAAGCAGGTCACCGTGGGGACTCTGCCGTCCCGGTTTCATTCCTTCCTCTTGTTCGTTTACTTGGCCTCGAATGCTGGATACTGCGCCGCCCTCGACTACACGCAGCCTACGCCGAGTGTGGTTGCCGAATTCAGAGGCCGCACTGGTGTCCTGGCTGCGCTCAACATGATCCCCACCGTCTTGTTCGCGCTTCGAAACAACCCCATGATCCCTCTGCTGAGAGTGCCCTACGACACTTTCAATTTGTTGCACCGATGGACGGCACGCATGATGGTTCTGGAAAGTATACTACATACGGTCGCCTGGGGAGTAAATGCATGGAGCGCTGGTGGAAGCAAACAGCTTGGACTCTCCTTGAGTACCTCTGTGAGTTACAGTTGGGGTATGGTGGGCTCGGCCGTATTCACCTACTTGGTGATCGCATCTTGTGGACCGATTCGACATCATTTCTACGAATTCTTCATCAATTCGCATCGAATTCTGGCTTTTCTCGGCATTATCGGAGTCTACGTTCACCTGGACGCGGCCAAACTGCCGATGCTGCCATACGTGCAGCTCAGTCTGATCTTCTGGGCCACTGAGTTGGTTGCACGAACCTACCGGATCCTGTATTACAACTGGAGCCGGAAACGAGGTTGGACCAAAGTCACGATCGAATGGCTTCCAGCAGAAGCATGCCGCGTGACCTACCAGATTTCAAGACCCTGGAAATGGCGGCCAGGTGCACACGTACATGCCTATCTTCCGTCAATCGCATGGGTAGGCAGCCATCCATTCTCAGTAGCTTGGGCGGAAAACAGGCCGCTACATCCGCCCACAATGGAGATCGAAATGGAGAAGCTCCCTCCAATGACAACAGGAGTTTTCAGCGATCAAGTTCGCCAAAGCATGTTGGCGCGACAGAGCATGATGGGGCGTGTGCAGATCCCCACGAAGCCCATTACATTGGCAGAGATGGCGAACGTGGCAGAAGTTGCCCACAAGCCGGCAGATGGCAATATTACTGTGACTGGCAACGCCAAAGTCACCAATATTTCACTTGTCATTCGAGCGCGAGAAGGCATGACGAGGAAGATGTACGAAAGGCTCCTGAAAAACGACAGGCGGCCCATAACGACATGGGGTTTCATGGAAGGCCCATACGGTGGGCATGACTCCTTGTCCTCGTACGGAACCGTAATTCTGTTCGCTGGTGGCATAGGCATAACGCACTCCATCGGCTACGTCCACGACCTCATGTCCCAATACGCGGCAGGAATGTCCTCAACACGCAAAATATTACTGGTCTGGTCAGTACCGAACACAGAATGCCTGGAATGGGTCCGAATATGGATGGACCAGATCTTGCGAATGGAGCACCGAAGAGAGCTTCTCAAGATCCAGCTCTTCATCACAAAACCCCGGCACCGTGGAGAAGTGGTGTCGAGTACGGGCTCTGTGCAAATGTTTCCCGGGCGCTGCCGACCTCGCGCTGTGATTGAGAAGGAAATACCTGACAGAATCGGCTCCGTCGGTGTCACCGTGTGCGGTCCAGGCGCGCTGGCCGACGATGTGCGGGCGGCGTGTCGAGCACACGTGGAAGACGCGAGTTTGGACTTCATCGAAGAAGCGTTCACATATTGATTGCTTTGGAGCGAGCACCCGCAAACACCAGAACAATTTTTGTTTCATCACAGCATGAGCGGAACCTGACCAACTAGTCACAGCATTTCTTACGACGTTACGGTGGGCAACACAATGCCACGTTTTCTTTGCGCCAGTAATTGAATCTGGCTGGCTGCTTTCTGCGAAAGATACCACTCTGCGCGCGCGCCTACATTTGTGACACCTTTTTGACTGCATAGCGAAAGAAGGAGGACCATTGGGCTGCATTAGGCTACTACCTTTAGTATTTTTCTATAAATTCGAGCAGAGTAAAAGCAAGAAAGAAACCATTTTACAAAATGTTTCGTCTCGCTGTTGTCTGAGCTTCCAATGGGTCTGGAACAATAACAACAATAGCACGATCGGCACGTGGTGCACGTGTTCGTGTCTATCAGTTCTTGGTTGTGAGGCTTAAATACGAGGATGCGAGCCAATTAGAGGCGTGAACGGATCTGCTCTCACACACTGAACAAAACGTCTCTGCGTGAGTGATGATGGTCGATTTGAGGCTGAGCTGTCGAACAATGTAACCGATGTCATCCGAACCGTCGTCGTGCCCCCGCTGTGCCTGTAAAGTAAGCAATATAGTGGTGCCAAGGAGAGCAATATCCGCAAGCGTGGTAGCGCCTCCAGAGTGTGACGTGCAAAGAAGGGCGACCAGGGTCTCCGACTGACGCAGCTGGGATCTCGAAGCTGCGCGACGAGCATGAACCCTCCGCATCTCGCTGTCACTGGAAGTGAAGCGGCGCGTTGGCCAAATTTGCGCACTCCACTGAACTCGCCAGCAAGCGATCAAACGTACACACAATCACCATTGGCGCGTGTAGCTCTCGCGGTCGTGGAATGCAGAGCCGTGGGCGAACGCGAACATGGACGGCGACAATCCCGAATTGCAGGCGCAGTTGCGCCAACTCGACCATGAGTTGGAGGAGGGGGATATCACGCAGAAGGGCTATGAGAAGAGACGCACCATGATCCTCAGCCAATACTTGTCCCCCGAGCAGCTGCAGGCGGCGGGCGTGGCGAACGACAGAACCATGAGCATGGCTTCGGCACCAGCAGTGCACAACCGCCAGACGAGTTACGGCAGTATACAGCCCTCCATACACGGGCCCGACTACACCGCATACGCCCCGGACTATGGGCACGGCGTACAGCAGCAACAGCAGTATGCCAATGCCTACCCACCGAGGCCCGTCACGCCCGGGAGCATGGCATCTGGACCGGTGCGGCGATTTCAGGAACAACAATTGGGCATTCCACCACGATCAGCACAACGGCAGGCCTCTGGCGGGCACGGGAGCTTGCGCCCAATTACTCCTGGTCGCCGGCCGGATAGTCCGGGCAGCAGGTACAGCATTGGATCTGCATCAGGCACAATGGTGAACTCTGATTATGCCTTCAATCCAAATGACCCAAAGCACGCGCAACAACCGTGGTCTCCAGAAGGCGCTGGCAGCCGAATGAGCACCATGTTGGACTCGCAGCAGGGGTACTTCAGCGACTTCAACAGCAATCAAATGCAGAGCGATGATCAGAGGATGAGCTATGGAGGACCACAACGCTATAGCATGGGCGAAGCTTTCTCTCCGACAGCCATGGTGCCACCGCCTTTGATGAGCGACGACATTTCCAGTGCACCGATCCACCAGCTACCCCTCGAACCGAGAGACGTGCCATTCGCGGTGTACGATCCCCACCACAATAGCATACCAATGTCAAAGTTCGACAATATTGGTGCGGTCCTGAGGCACAGAGGGAAGATGCAGGCACGGCAGCCCGCCTATTGGGTCCTAGATTCAAAGGGCAAAGAGACTGCCTCTATAACATGGGACAAGGTAGCTTCACGAGCAGAGAAAGTCGCGCAGGTCATAAGAGACAAGTCCAATCTTTATAGGGGAGACAGAGTGGCACTAGTCTACCGAGACAGCGAAATCATCGAATTCGCAATCGCGTTGATGGGCTGCTTCATTGCAGGGGTGGTCGCGGTGCCCATCAATAACGTCAATGATTACCAGAAGCTCTCCTTGCTGTTGACGACAACGCAGGCGCATTTGGCGTTGACGACAGACAACAACCTAAAAGCCTTTGCAAGAGACATTTCGACCCAAAGACTTAAGTGGCCTACTGGGGTAGAGTGGTGGAAGACGAACGAATTTGGATCCTACCATCCCAAGAAGAAAGACAGCGACGCGCCTCTGCAGGTTCCCGACCTTGCATACATCGAGTTCTCGAGAGCGCCGACCGGAGACTTGCGCGGCGTGGTCTTGTCTCATAGGACGATTATGCATCAGATGGCATGTTTGTCAGCGATTCTTTCAACAATACCGGCGACACAGAACAAGGATACATTTTCATCACATCTCAAAGCTTCGGACGGATCGTTCGTGGTGCCTCGGCCGGGCAGACATGAAACAATAATTTCTTATCTGGATCCTCGAGAAAGCTGCGGTCTGATTCTTGGGGTGCTTTTGGGCGTGTATGGAGGGCATACTACGGTTTGGTTTGAGAGCAAGACGGTGGACACACCAGGATTGTATGCCCATCTCATTTCGAAATACCGTGCAACGGTCATGGTGGCCGATTACCCAGGCTTAAAGCGCGCAGCGTACAATTATCAGCAGGATCCCATGGCGACACGGAACTTCAAGAAGAACATGGAGCCGAACTTTGCAAGCGTCAAGATTTGTCTGATCGATAGCTTGACTGTGGACACCGAGTTCCATGAGATCTTGGCTGATCGGTGGCTGAAGCCCATGCGCAATCAGCGGGCGAGAGAATTGGTTGCGCCCATGCTCGCGCTACCAGAACACGGTGGTATGATCATTTCCGTGCGAGACTGGCTAGGCGGGGAAGAGCGTATGGGGTGCCCTTTGACTATTCAGCAAGACGAAGAAGAGGATAGTGATTCGGATCCTGGTAGTCCCACGACGAATGGCTACACTAGTCTCCTAGACGGTAGTACTGCGAGCAAAAAGAAAGCGCAGAAGACGAACCGGACAGAACTGAGCGAGGTGCTGCTGGATAAGGAAAGCTTGAAGACAAACGAAGTTGTCATTATCGCGCTTGGTGAAGAGGCACGGAAACGAGCGAACGAGCCAGGAACCGTTCGAGCTGGAGCCTTTGGATATCCAATTCCCGATGCGACTCTCGCTATAGTCGACCCCGAAGCAAATCTGCTGTGTGCGCCATACACGGTTGGAGAGATTTGGGTTGATTCGCCGTCACTTTCTGGTGGCTTTTGGGCGTTGCCTAAACACACCGAAACCATCTTTCATGCCCGGCCGTACAGATTTGTCGAAGGTAGCCCCACGCCTGTTCTGGTCGAGCCAGAATTCCTCAGGACCGGGCTCTTGGGCTGCATCATCGAGGGCAAGGTCTTCGTGCTCGGACTCTACGAAGATCGCATACGGCAGCGAGTAGAGTGGGTTGAGCATGGTCTGCAAGAAGTCGAACATCGGTACTTCTTTGTGCAACATTTGGTTGCCAGCATCATGAAGACCGTGCCGAAGATTTACGATTGCTCGGCATTTGACGCCCATGTCAATGGCGAGTACCTACCGATCATCCTCATCGAAACTCAAGCCGCGAGCACCGCTCCAACAACGACTGGAGGGCCTCCTCGACAGCTGGACATACCTTTCCTAGACTCTCTCAGTGAAAGAGTGATGGAGGTCTTATATCAAGAGCATCATCTTCGTGTCTACTGCGTGATGATGACTGCACCGAACACATTGCCACGTGTGATCAAGAACGGCCGAAGAGACATTGGAAATATGCTCTGCAGAAAAGAGTTTGACAACGGCAATTTGCCCTGCGTGCACGTTAAATTTGGTGTCGAACGTGCTGTGCAAAATTTGCCACTTGGCGATGATCCTGCTGGCGGGATCTGGTCGCCTATGGCAAGTCAGGCACGACAGGACATGCTCGCTATGCACTCTGACAAGCAGTACTCCGGCGTAGACCATCGAGAAGTGGTCATTGATGATCGGACCAGTACGCCCCTGAACCAGTTCAGCAATATCCATGATCTGATGCAGTGGAGAGTGTCACGGCAGTCGGAAGAATTGTCCTATTGCACCATAGATGGCAGGGGCCGGGAAGGCAAAGGCGTCAATTGGAAGAAATTCGATCTCAAGGTGGCAGGTGTCGCACTCTACCTGAAGAACAAGGTCGAGGTGCAGCCTGGCGATCACCTGCTGCTGATGTACACGCACTCTGAAGACTTCGTTTACGCCGTGCATGCCTGTCTCTGCTTGGGTGCGGTTGCGGTGCCCATGGCACCCATCGATAGCAACCGACTCAGTGAGGACGCGCCCGCATTGCTGCACATGATTGCGGACTTCAGGATAAAGGCTATTCTCACTAACAATGATGTTGAAAGCGTGCTGAAGCAGAAGACTGTTTCGCAGCACCTCAAGCAGTCTGCACTGATCCTGAAGGTCAACCTTCCCTCGACATACAACACTTCTAAGCCACCGAAACAGTCTCATGGCTGCAGAGAACAGGGCTTGACGATACGACCGGCTTGGATTGCCCCAGGATACCCAGCTGTCATCTGGACTTATTGGACGCCGGATCAACGCCGAGTGGCTGTACAGCTGGGACACAATACACTCATGGCGCTCTGCAAAGTACAGAAAGAGACCTGTCAGATGACCTCCACGCGCCCCGTCCTGGCTTGTGTTCGAAGTACGATGGGCATCGGATTCCTACACACCTGCATGATGGGCATATTCCTCGCAACGCCGACCTATCTGGTTTCGCCTGTCGACTTTGCTGGTAATCCCAACATTCTGATGCAGACTCTTGCTAGATACAAGATCAAGGACACCTACGCCACGGCGCAGATGTTGGAGCACGCGATTGCTCATGGCGCAGGCAAAGGCATCAACCTCATGGAGCTGAAGAACCTCATGATTTCAACAGAACAGCGACCCAAGACTGACGTGTACACGCGCGTCAGGCAAGCTTTTGCGCAGTCTGCTCTTGACAAGACTGCCATTAACACGATATACAGCCACGTTCTTAACCCGATGGTCGCTAGCAGAAGCTACATGTGTATAGAACCGATAGAGTTATACCTGGAGCCGACGAGTCTACGGAGAGGTTTGGTTGTACCAGTCGATCCGGACCAGGACCCGTTTGCATTACTCGTCCAGGACTCAGGCATGGTACCTGTCAGCACACAGATCAGTATTGTAAACCCGGAGACAAACCGACTATGTCTGGTTGGCGAGTATGGCGAGATCTGGGTGCAGTCAGAGGCCAACGCACATTCTTTCTATGGTAGCAAGGATGCATTTGATGCGGAGCGTTTCAATGGGCATACTGTCGATGGTGATCCGGGCGTAAGATACGTAAGGACCGGTGATCTCGGATTTCTACACAGCGTAAGCAGGCCTATCGGGCCTGGCGGAAATATGGTGGAGATGCAAGTGCTGTTCGTGTTGGGTTCTATCGGCGAGACGTTTGAGGTTAACGGGCTGCAACACTTCCCGATGGACGTTGAGTCCAGTGTGGAGAAGTGCCATCGAGCACTTGTGCGAGGCGGATGGTAAGTCATGTCCGATTCGAAATTGCTGATAACTTGCTAACACATCATAGTGCTATCTTCCAAGCAGGCTCGCTTCTTGTGTTGATCGCCGAGGTTCGAACAAGAGCTTTCCTCGCATCACTCGTGCCCATCATCGTCAACACCGTCCTCAACGAGCACCAGCTCGTGCTTGACATTGTCGCATTCGTCGCTCTCGGCGATTTCCCACGGTCGCGACTTGGTGAAAAACAACGTGGAAAGATCTTGGCCAGTTGGGTCAGCCGGAAGATGCGAACAATCGCCCAGTTCAGCATTCGCGATCCAGATGCTGAAGGGAGCGTTGGCACTGCAGTGCCCGAAGAGCACTTTGCGCGAAGAAATAGCGCTCAGAGCGGCAATGCTCCCGGCGCAGCCAGTCTACGTCGTGGCGAAAGCTCCCTCCGACAAGTACAGAGCGTCAATCATCTGGCCGCAGCGGAACCTATCGCCGAGCAGGATGGCCACTTGACTGTACAGACCCAGCCGCGATCACTATCAATGACACAAGCCTCTGCGCACTTCACAGGCGACCCGAACGACGACACGCCGACCAACGAACGCAACCCTCACCTAAACCTGAACACAACACTGGATTACTCACCCATCCAACCCTACAACACAGAACCACCAGGGCAATCTCGATACGCAACCGCGCCTTACGATAATGGATCACCCGAATACGATCGCCGCGATTCCGACTGGGATACTTCTGCCACTTACCAACCTGGTCATGGCTATCCCGACTGGCCCACCGATCATGCACCCACCAACTACGACTCCGACAGTCCCGTGGAAATGCCCAAACCACTTGGCCCAGCGCTCCGAGTCACAAATCGAGGGAGTGGGATAAGTGACACTTCTGATTGGGGTGAAAGCGCGCTAAAAGATATGAATATTGGGAAGTAAACTGGTACCTTTTCGACAGCCTGCCCGCTCATGAACGATGATGTGATGAGTGGAGTGGAATCTGGATAACGAGCGAGTGGGGATGATGCTTTTGCATACCATAGTTCCAAGAGGAGAGGAAAGGACTGCCTAGCATTGTCTTGTTTTTGAGTTGAAACATTTTTCTCGGTCATATGTTTGTACAGAGCTCTCAGCATGTATAGTGGTGGTGGCCCGGGTTGTGGTGCATGGCCTTAGCCTTCTGGGAAGAGGAGACGCACAAGACAGAGATATTGGTTAGACGCTCATTGCGACACGACGTGGACGAATTGAATGAAGAATTTTCCACGAGGCGCTTAGATGATGCAAATGAAACTTGGCTGCTGCTGAACCAGCTGACCTACCGATTCTGTTTGTGTGGAATTCGAAACGATAGTGTAGGAGTAAATTTGAAAGGCGCGTAGTAGGCCCGTCGAGTCTCAGTCATTCGAAGGCGTTTCTGTGCTCTAGTCGATAGTGGATGTCGTCGGCTCTGCGCCATTCTAGGAAGACGTGTGCGGAACGTCGTTTGTTCACACGTGAGTAAAATCTGAGACTGGGGAAAATGATGAATTAACGAACTGGTCGTCATCGTCGTTGCTGTCGTCTACGAACGCTCCACTTTGAAGTTACTGCTGTCTCTACTATGCTGTTTCGTCCGCGATAATTCTGCTTCGTTCTGAGATAGATATGACCATTCACGCGCTGAAAATGCCATTCGTTGAGCTCTCTTTGCCCCACATAACGCCTTTTCCCCTGTGCTGTCGCAAAGAGGCTTCTGTACAAATCGTTCAATAGAAGGAATAAAAAGTCACAACGTTCCAACTCTAGTAGCTCGATGTCTCAGGCTTGCCATAGAACCAGTACTCAGCAGCATACTCGACTTGAAACGCTGCCTCTTGACCCTCGCAAGTCTTCGGTGCTGCACCACCAACAGTGTTGATGCGATAGACTTCTTGGAAAGCACAATCGTCGGCTTTCGTCTCGTCTTTGCTGTTGAGTTTGAGCCAGGGGACTGAGCCTTCGATAGCATCGGCTGGGGCATCGGTGGCGTTTATTTTCTTGAATCCGCCTTGGCTGTAGTTGCTTTGCCAGGTATCGTCGCCTTGGCCGATCGTATCGAGATTGAAGTAGGCTGTTGTCAGGTCCGTGAAGTAGTGGTGGCCTGAAATTTTGAGGAAGTCATTCACTGGGACGGTCTTGGGTACTGAGGAGGATTTGTCTTGATATGCCCAGCCGGCGAGGGACCATGCAAGAATTGGAGAGTTGGCCGTAAGGCATGTCGCGTTGACTAGAGTTGCGACGGCTCCGGCTGCAGCGGGCACTGCTGTCGCGTTGGAAAGGTCGCATGTGTAATTTTGTGTGCCTCGTCCGACAGCGATGTGGTACAATGAAAAGCCTTCAGAGACCGGAGGCAGAGGCTTGGGTGCTGCAACGATTGTTAGTACGACGAACTTGACTGCTCGATCTGTCGAGACGCGTACCTTGTGGCATCTGGATCGACGCAATATCACATGAGCATTGTTCTGCTGCCCTCGACGATCCTCGCCCTGCCCAGTTGTGGTTCTTTCTGCTCCAGCTGCCGATGGCATCTCTGCGTTCTTCTTGTTGGAATGGCACAGCGGTTACGAGCCCAGCGGCAAGTATTAGGTTTGCTATTGAGAACAGCATTGTTGGAAAATGTGAGTGTTGTGTGCCTGCGCCTTCAATCGATCGTCGAGTGGTCGTAATTGGATGAACGAATGTCCAGATCTTGCCAGTTGGTCGAGATGTCAACAATGCAATGTAAGTTGGAGGCGCGCGAAGAGCATATACTCGGACTGCGCCCTCTTAGGCGCGCTCGACATGGTTGCTATATACATGGCTGACATTGTACGACGTTGAGGTACAAAGTGTATGTGTCGTTAAGCGCCCTGATCGAAATAGAATCAAATTAGTGGAGAAGTGGAGGCCACCCGCGCCAGGACTTCCGGCTTGCGAGCCTTGGGACGTCCTTCTTGCATTCTGACAGTCCAACTTTCGGTGAGGCAGAGGAATGCTCACATTCTTATTTGCATGCTGCTGACCATAATTCCTTCATGCTGACATCGCTGTAAGGCCTGTCTGTCTCACTCATGAAGATGTTCGAAAAGACTTGGCGATGTTAGCTTCCAAAAGGGCGGCCTGAGTGAAGACGGCTAATTGCCATTCAGGGAGCTGGCTGGCCAGCTATTTCGAGCAAATTAACCCAATATCAGGATTCGGCAGCCAGAATCCTCCTCTCTGTGCCAATCGTATCCTGGCCGGCGCTTAGGACCTGCCTCCACGCAGAAGTGGCTGGCTGGATGGCCGTTCGGCCTGACGCCCTGGGCCTCGCCTTGGTATCGCGTGCAGAATCTTGCCGTTTCAAGTATGACGCCTAATTGGAGTGGATCAGCCTGCCATACGGCCTGCTGCAGATGATTGCATTACCTTGGATTGCCTAGTCTCCAGCGTCGATACGACCAATGGAAGTCGAGAACCGAACTTTAGGCCAGGCCAAGTAGCTCATGCATGTCATTAGTCGAAGAGCTGTGCATGTTGGCAAAGCGTGGCCGGAAGCAAGACCCAGCACTATCAGGTTCCTTCCCACGGTACGCGGCACGCATGCAGTTGCGTGGCGAGCCTGTGGAATGCCCTTGAGAACACCCAACCTGCATCTGATATATTACAGTGCTTTGGTCTAGTTGCACAGAGCGCTTGCGGGAGGAACGGCACACTCGGTGCAGCATCAATGATCCTTGAAGAGCTCCATGATGGACCAGCGAAAGCAGGCAAAGCACAAGAAGCTCCACTGGAGGTACAGTCACCTTCCAAGAACGACTTCGAGCTCAAGAGCTGGAGGGAATTTGCTCATGACAAGTTTGGTAGAGTCACAGTAATGGCGCAAGCACAAGTGGGCGCACTGTCGATCCGTGTAACGGCGGCTGGAGGACATCTCCCACTGCGTTCTGTCATCCGTGTAGCTTATTAGCCGGACAAGAGACAGACTCCAGCGGCTCTGTGGCTTTCGTGCCTTCTTTCCTGGCTTTCCGAGAGGTCATGATCTGAGTGATCCAAGCTCGATGGGAGGAGGTGTCAATACGTCTCTTGAAGTCGTCCAAAGATGTTAATTGTTGTTGTCATCCATTACTCAATCGGCAGCTTCCATTGCGGTACTTTTGATCAGTCGATGAGTGCTTCAACGCAACTTCTTCGATTCCACGCGCTGACTTGCAGCTGCAATCGCCGAAGCCGCCGTCCGAGAGCTTTGGAAAATCAGAGCTGATCCATCATTAGCATACCCTCATCACATTTTGATCGTCAGAGAAACGCCACCAACCTGCGGGAACGATAATCCACAAACTGTTCATGAAAACAAAGTAGAACCAGAAGTAAAACGCCTCTGGCCTCGAATACGAAGTCCCATGGACAGCTTCGTCGAAAAAGCTAGTCGCATAGTACAAAGTATCACCATACAAGTGACCCAAGCTCACAATAATCTGGAGCGGATGCCTCCAAGGACTCCGCAGAACGATCAATGCTGCTACAAGTAAGCATGTAGGCCCCCAAACGAAGACCGTAATCGTTTCCAAGCAGAATACAAGTCCATTGCTCGTCAAATATCGTGAATCCGAGAAAGAATACTCTTTCCACATTTGAGCGATGAAAGTCTGTTGAGATCCGAGTGAGGAAAAATTCGAGATGTAGTAGCCTTCGAAGAAGATGTGGATTGTTCCGCTGAGGACGAACCACATGATCGTTAGGAGCTCGCTCCTTGTTAATGTTGGCTGGATTCGTTTGACCAGAATGAAAGTGGAAGTGAAGAGCACGACAGAGGCTCCGGCGAAGGTTCCGAGAAGTGTGAATACGGAAGATTCATTTGGTGTCCAGCCTGCGATTGACGAGCCAAGAGGGTAATATGGATTTGATAGTTCTGCGAAATCTGTCGCGGCATTGGGGGGGCCTGGCATTATCGTGGTGTACGCCGGTTGGGGCGTCGCGAACCGGGAGCTGCTCTCAAAGAGTAGTCTGTTCTGCACTTGTGAAGCTGCTCAAGGCTAGCATATGTGTGTACGTCCGGTGGTCGATGGAAATGTCCTTTAGAGGACAGCAAGGAGAAACACAAGTCAACGGGCGCTCGAGCCACCCGCGAACTTCCGCCGACTTGTTCTTGCCAATCCTGTATTCATCATTGAAATACAGTCGCAAAGCCTGGTTGTTTGGAGGCAACGACACTGCACCGAATCCAGAGACATCTCTTCAGGTGCAAAGAGGAAGTTGTCACCAATTTCACACTTCCCTGCCTGGGCCTGCCACGATGCGGAAAGCTCGTGCCGAACCTGCACTGTGCTGCGGCTTGAACAGTAGACACATGGATCGGCGTGGGGTACGAGGACGGTTTCGCCAGGCATGGAATATATGGAGAAGAATATGCTGATCGCACGATTCGCTATCAGAATCCCTGTCTACGAGTATTCACCTCGAGACTGGCGACACTCGGAGGTGTGTGCAAGTGTGGAGCTGTCTTCGCCCAACGTGAGCCGGAGCTTTCCCCGATCCTCTGGCTCCAGTTATGATCTACCTTGGTGGTGGAGATCGCCAGAGCTCGTCGTCACCAGACTGGTCGTTGGAGTAGACTCCAATACGTCGACCTTCTGTATGATGGGATTCGCATGAACGAATGTCAGAACCAACCAGCTATGCATTTTCTTCATACTATGAGTGCTGCTTCAATATCCTGAGGGTATAGCCATTTTCAACGCCATGTCTATGTGTTCTTTGTGGGCAATCCATCATTACTCATGGACTCGTAACACTGTTCGTGTGCAGCCAGATTTTTGATGTCCTCCGTCCTTGTTCAACGGACACGCGCTTCCACATGGCGACATGGTCGATGCCTTCTTCGTCCCACTGACCCATGCTTTCGTCCGTCTCAAATCCATACTTTTTCCACACCTTCTGTACTCCTACTTGGGAGTGTACCAGAACCAGACCCTTCCAGCTCACGCCCAGACCTTTCTTGAGTGCTTCCATCGAAGCAGGATCGAGGGCTGGGCCGACCTCATATGGGTGTGCCTTTGCGTAAGCGAGTGCGGTTTCGATCAGCAGCTTTGATATTCCAGCCTTCCTGAACTCCGAGATCACAGCCAATCTTCCAAGCTTGATGTACGGCTCAGTTGCTGTATGTCCACCATTGCTTTGTGGTGAGTCGTGACCATTTCCTCCAGGATGCTGACCATGTGGTGGTGGTACCAAGCGTATTGTCCCAATCGGCATCTTTGTGCTCCCACTGCCCTTGCGTTCCGTCCCATCGCTACTTGTCACTGCTTTGGCAGGAATCGAAGCATAGGCGACCCAATGGAAACTCCGAGCATCATCTTCGTCCAGTTCCTTTTCCAGCGGGATCTTCTGCTCTTTCACGTAGACTTCCTCGCGGACAATCATGGCGTCGATGAAGCCTTGCGGCACGGCTCTGGCCGGGTCTGTGGCATGCACGGCGTCATTTTCGGGTTGATTCGTCGGCGATCTGGTAGGGTCGTAGCAGTGTTTCAAGCGCTCGCCCAGTGGCTTGATCAGGTCGACAAACTCCGACATGGCGGAGATTGAGTCGCAAGTCGATGTTCAGGTGGAGGAGAAGGAGTTGTTGATTTTGCGATGCAGCGTGAGGTAGTAGCTCTGTCGACGAGTCAGTCACGACATAGCATGGCGTTGATCGCCTAATGTTTCGTAAGTGCTGCTCGGTGGGGCCTGCGCGGTCACAGAGACGAGAAGACGGGTGGGAGGAGGAGGCATGGCATGCAGAGAGGAAAGTGGCTCGCAGCTGTACTTGCCTGTCTGGTGTGTTGCTAGTGGGCCTCTTGTTGCGGAAGCGTCACGCCAGAGCGGTCTCACAACCTCAACCAACTCTGAGCGCCTGAGGACGTCTCCAGCACCACCAGCGGCCAGCGGCGGTCCACTTTTCGGCGCCAGGGCGTTGGCGCAGTTCCACTACGGCGTCAGTGTGCAAGACAGGCGGCAGAGGCAGCGGCCGTTGTCAGGAGAAGGAGGAGGGCGTCGTTGCGTCGGACATGCTGGAGCACAGCTCCGGACGACCTCAGTCCTGTTCGCAGCACAACCAGCGCGCAGCAGGGCGTGACATGGCACCGTGACGGGGGAGGGAAGGAATAGGTCAAGCGATCATCACGGTGGGTGGGTAGACAGCGCAACGAGAGCGCGGTGGGCGCAATAGACGCGCTCCATACATCATCGATGCCCAGCGCCCACGCCGACGACACTAACTCACCCTGCGGAAACACTCGGGACTCGAGAGCAGGTCAAGAGCTTTTCACGTGACGACGACCGTCCATGCAACAACCAGGTCTACAGTGCACATGTGCCAGCAAGGAGATGTACCACGCTATCGACACGACACAATCGCTGCTCCAATCTACATTGGCGATCGTTGCCACGACTATCGCGCTCTATCACTGCTATCCCCTCCCTGCCCTGGTGAATATCGTTATGCATCAACATGGCACTCTTCGAATGCCCGTCTCTCACGTCTCATCTCCCACTGGACCCAGCGCCAGGTGATGAACGCCCAGACCCCAATCCAGGAGAACAGGATGCCAAAAATAAGTCCAAAGGCGTGATTGAATTCCAGCGTCCAGATGATGGCCGATGCGCACCCGATGTAGATCAAGCATCCGAAGAACCAGAAAAGCGTCAGCCAAAAGAAGAAGCGACGGAACATCGCATTATGTTCGTACCGCTCGTTGTAGCGGACCCGAAATTCTCGATCCTGCAGGCCATCGACGGCGATGAAATCCTCTGCGGCATAGAAAATAAATGGCCGGATTCGTGTCCCTCGCTCCTGCGAATTGATCCCGATCGGGAGCTTGAACGGAAACAGCGTCGTGATGAACATCAATATGGCGAGAAATCCGAAGATGAAGCAGGGGGCGTACAGGTAGAGCTCGGGTATCTCCAACTCAGCACCAATCACGAACGGTGGGACCGCGATCAGGACCGCTACTCCGTACACCCACGATGTCGCATCGAGCTCCCATCGATTTCGTGAAAGTAGTGGCGCACACTCTTCTCGTCTGAAAAAGAGGCGCCAAACTCGTGCGAAGAGGATCCAGAGCTCTCCGAAACCGAAACAGGCGACTGCGCCACCGAGAATGCCTCTGTCGTACTTTATATCGGGGCCGTGGTTGTCGTACCACACATAGTACGCAATGCAGGGCACGACCAGATCGAAGAGGAGTACCATCGGCAGGCCAAGCGTAATACCTGCACGCGTCAAGTCAGCTTATGCATAACAATAGTCTCGCCAACACGTACCCAGATGTTGCCAAGGATGGGCTTTCTTCTGCATCAGCTTCGTCTCTCGTCGGCGCAGAGATGGAAGACTCCTTCTCGACGAAGCGATCGTCACACCGGAAGTCACTGTTGCTCCTCTGCTGTGGGTCGGCCTTGTTGGCATCGACCCTCCACCACCTTGGTGGTGATGTTCATCCTCTGGCACCTGCAGTGTCACACGACTCCTTGTCGCTGCAGGTCTGGCATCTGCTTCTACTATGGGCGTTGCCTGTATGGTGTGCTCGCTCGCTGCGTCCGAGTCTGACATAACAGCTGACCATCGTGGAGGAGTTTCTATTGATTCTCGTTTGTGCGCATCCGCGCTCGAGGCGATGCTCAGGTGCTTGTTCTGGATTTCTTCTCGAATCGCATCTTTCTCAGGATCTTCTCCGCTTGTCGTGTCACGATTGATACTGTCCTGCTCAGTCGTGCTCTGGCTGTCGTGTGTCTGAGCATCTACGAACACATCGGGTGTGACTGCAGCATTCCTCTGCTCTGCTGCCGCCTCGGCCGCCTTCTCGTCTGAGGCGTTCATGGCTGCCTCGTTGCTGACTTCAGCTGCTCGCTCAGAAGTCCGTGGACGTTGCGAAGTGTCCTGCGCTTGGGGTGCTGATTTCGTTGTTTCAGTATTCACATTCGCTCGGCCTTGCGCAATGCCACTCCACCTCTCAGGTCTGGCTTCCAGCCTCTGAGAAGATCTCCGAGAATCGTTGCTCCCGATATCAGACGGCTTCTGGCAAGGCTCCGGTGACACAACCATTAATAATGAACGACCTGTTTGCCGCAGTTCGAGATCATGATCTGCCGGATTGATTGTAATTTCTCCAATGCATGGCCCACTCACTCGGACGAACGAGTTCTCGAAGTTGTAAACCGGACGACTGCGGAGCTTGAATGAAGCTCAAGAAAAAATGATCGCGAGGCAAACCTCTCGTTGTATCATAGCTCCAACATTACTCGAGCACCAGAGTTTCGCATCGCGTTCTGTAACAGGCGCACCGCGCGCAAATAGACTCTGGTCTGGGGCGGGTTATTGCTGCCAACCCGACCGCCTGATAGGAAGTGCGCAGCAGGCATTTGTGCTATTGGGAGAGAGGTCAACGCAGTCATCCATGTTTCCCGTGTTTCATCCGCGAGACGCCGGGTATGCTGGACTGAGGAAGATTCATGTTTTGGGTGAAGTCGACGATCGGCAATGATGGACCGGAGTCGGCGGGAACCTGGCACGGCTGGGAAGCTTCATCAGTTTTTTGGTGTGTGCTTGACTCGGACTTCACGTTTGATTTGCGGTTCGGCTGCCGAGAGGATTTTTGTTTCCTTCACGGTGTACAGATCCAGAATTCGACAAATAGCGTGAAGCAATATTTTGCTGTCCAGGATATGGGTCTTGAAAATATTCTGCCAGCAAGCTTGAGAGCCAGTAGCGTCCAGCGACGAACTGGCCCGCGCCTCAGCCATCATCAACCAATATTTGCACGTGGTCTGGATTCGAAACATGATCGAGCTTGATACCCAGACGAACTCATCACTCACGCTGTAGGCGGCTCGGCGGGCACATGCGTGAATTGTCAAGCATGCAGCCACTGCGGCAACGACGTGGCTTTTCGCTGAGCGTCGCACTACTCTCAGCATGCTACGTGTAGCGTCGAGAGCAACGTGATTGTCCTGCAGCTTATGATACTGGTCAGCGACAAAGCGCTCTACTTCCTTGATTAGCAGACTTTGCGTTTATTGATAGAACACTGCTCAACAACCGCGTTGACTGTGGGGCTCTGTGCTGCTGCCTTGTGTCTCCACAATCGAGTCGTCATTTCAGAGATCTCAGATCTTGGAACGGAAAAGCGTCGAGGATGGTTTCTTTGACAGGATTTAAATATGTGCGCACCGGGTACTGACGCTCGACGTTAAGTACGTTAAAGCAGTGCACGTTCTCGTGCTATATTTCCTCGCCGTTTCAGGTGTTAGCCACCAAGGAGATGCGCTCATACTGATCTCATTGCCTCATCATCAAAGCCGCATATCAAATATGTATCGATTGATGCGCCCTCCGCGCGCATGGTATTGCTTGTCCATGGCTGCCCGAATGTGGTGCTTGCACAGCACGAAGCATCTGCTTCGGACCACGAACTTGTTCGCTGCAAGGTATGCTTGCTCGCAGTCGAAAGTGCTCGACCTGGTTGATGAACCGCGGCTGATCTCCCTATCTCATCTGGTCAATATCTTCGGCCGCGCGAGGTTCATTACGCAATATGGTGCTCGAGAATTGCCGGTTCGTAGTAGGTGGGCGGACTGAGCGTAGCCAGAGTGCCCCATCGCAAGTGGAAATGCCTCACATTCTGAAGCTGTCGATCCTCCAGAGGCCCTGACCTTTGATGTGATCGCAAGCGAAAGGCCTTGTCTCGTTGTTATTGACCCAGAGGGCATCGGCGCGTTTTGTTAGCTCTCTCCAGTTGTGGACCGACCTACACGATTCACAGACGATCAGCACTGCAATCGAACAACGGGCGAGAGAGCGTGACTCGCGCTATCATCTAGCCACGAAATCCACTTACCATTCACACACTGGTACCCACAGCTTGAGCTGTTGTAGATCTGCTGCTGAGCCTGATTTCTTCAACCCAGCCTGTAGGGACGATAGTGCAACCTTCGCATCATATACAGTCCAGAATGCTCCATCGCCATAGCAGAACCTCACATCCCTCAAAGATTGCCGTTGGGCAGTTGTCAGCTCGTCGAGCCACCTGCAGCCAAGGTTCGGGAATCCCCAGGGGACAATGAAAGTGTTCTGCTCGTAGAAGACGGGCGAAGCTTCGTTGCGAATCTGTCCGCAGACCTGGAGAAGGGAAGAGAAGCGTGGCGGTTGGCTATTTCTCTCTTGTGACCGCGATATCACGGAGTTTCGGCGCGCTTTGGGGTGTATCTCGATGGGATCTTGACACACGAGGACATATTCGTAGATGAAGCGACGAAGCCGTTGTGGAAGCCGCAACAATGGTGACTGTTGCTCGGACATCGTTGTAGAATCGTGTCTTTGGTGGTTGCTGGGTGCTTTCGTGTTTGGGAGCTTACGACTGTTGAAGGATATGCTGCATTGATTGCTAGCACGATAGAAGGTTGTTCGTCCCTGTCAGAGCCATCCAGTTATATCTGAACCTACACTCTCACCCTAGACGTATAGCTACCTGTTTGGGGCGGAACATGTCGGACACCATCCATGCTTCACACGCTGCATGATGCTTCGCTCGATTACAAAGTAGGCTACGATTGTTAGGCTTTGTTGATCAGTACCGAGAGTCGGCAATCTATGCAGCTGTCAAATGGCGAGCAGTCGAATAACCTCGCCATTTATGCCGAGCTCTTGCTCGCTCGCGAATAGATTTGCTCCATGTCTTGTTGATTGATCAATGACGTCCCGGTTTAGCAGCGGTGATCCGAGAACAAGAGATCGTGGGGTACTGCTCTTCCAGCCCGTCTACCAGTCGGAGCACGCCCATACCCTGTCCGTGTGTCCGTACTGCCACGCGATACAGATCCAGGACATTGGACGACGGAGCAGAGGGGAGAGAAGTAGGTACACCGCACGAAAATCGAACGGGTCCCTTACAGGTGCTCTTGCTCTCATTGGCCGGAGGACCCGGGACACTCGACTTCACGTCTTTGGGCCTCGTAGGCGCTGTGTACCCGGATGTGGCACAACCACACCTCCTCCCGAATGCTGTACCATGATTGTGTTGATGTGTAGTTTTCGCGGTAGGTCGTATGTTGCGTGGAGATGTCGCTGAAAGCGAGCGCGGCCGGCCAAGGCTTTCGTCCAGACAGAAAACCATCGGCGCTGATCCGCCGGTGTCGCAATCGGCACGAGGGAGCAACAATGCCATCTGATTCGACTCTTGCGATTGCCCGTCGCCGCGCTCGCAGCGCCAAGTCGCGACGAGAGTCGTACGAGGAACTGATCGTGCGCTGAACGACAGACAACCCATCGCAGGCGGGAGTGCGACGTTGGTGGCTGTGAACGGGTAACCCATCTCTGATCTCTCCCAAACCACCTGCAGAACCTACAGGCAGGAGCCCAACTTCCCGGCAACATGCCTCAACGCGACCCAGATTTGCACAACGCCATCTCCCTGCGACCGTCACCCTTCCACGCCCATCCAGACCGGTCGCACAACCACACGCCTGAGCCGAGCAGCAGACACCACGAACGCCCCGGGACGAGCTCCGCAGTCTTGTCCAATGATCACAAATCTGTAGAAGCCATCGCCCGGCCCGCGTATACCCGCAAGAGCAGCGATGACGAACGAGACGATGTCGAGCGACAAGACAGCTTGCCAGAATACCACGCCGAGCACGATCCGTACAAGCTCCGCGATGGACTCAAGGACCTAGATGACGAGAAAGCCAAGCGCAAAGCCAACACCAGTGCCAAGCGAGTCTGCCATCCTGTGGGCAATAGCAAAGATAAATGGAAGTCGCGCAAGATCCTCCAATTCTACGAGACGCAGAACGACAATATCGAACGCCTCCTCAAACCCGTCGATGACCATGTCCGGGAAGCGAGAGAAGAGCAAGGCAGCGACGCCTTGCAGTTCAAGATCGCAGTGAATGGCTCCTTCGCTGCCAACATCATCTTGGCTATCCTGCAAGTCTACGGTGCCGTATCATCTGGCAGTTTATCGCTCTTCACGACCATGGCGGACAGTATTTTCGATCCCGCCAGCAATCTCACTTTAATTCTATGCCATCGTGCCGTGAACAAAGTCGATCCGCGTAAATTCCCATCTGGCAAAGCGCGATTGGAGACGGCAGGCAACATCACATTCTGCTTCTTGATGACCGCGGTTTCATTGATCCTGATTGTGTTCTCCATCCAACAACTGGTCCAACATGCCGACGATGCCTCATTCCACTACCCATCCGTCATCGCGGTCGGCATCGCGTTCGCGACGAAGCTGGGTCTGTTCTTCTACTGCTTTGCTCTGAGGAACAAGTATAGCCAGATCCGCATCTTGTGGGAAGACCACCGCAACGACTTGTTCATCAACGGCTTTGGTCTCATGACTAGCGTTCTCGGCAGTAAAGTCAAGTAAGTCAATCCATCCCCTATCATCCCTACTATCACTCACAATACTCCTAGATGGTTCATCGATCCCATGGGCGCCATCATCCTCTCCGTCCTCATCGCTTTCCTCTGGCTACGGACTGCCTACCAAGAGTTCCAGCTCCTCATCGGTGTTTCTGCAGACACTTCTTTCCTCCAACACGTGACGTATATTTCCATGACGCACGATCCTCGCATCAAACAGCTCGATACTGTTCGTTCATGGCACTCTGGCCCTCGACTCATGGTTGAGGTTGATGTCGTCATGGATGAACATCTCAGTTTGAAGGAGACGCATGATGTCGCTGAGGCGTTGCAGATCAAATTGGAAAGTCTGCCGGATGTTGAACGGGCGTACGTTCATGTTGATTACGAAACGGATCATTCGCCGGAACATTTCTTGAAAAAGGAGTTGTAGATTATTACATGTGGGAGTGACTGAGGAGTACTTTGGTTCGGTCGCGCGCAGAGTGCTGAGATCACTACCTCTGAAGGAAACGGCCGATGTTCTGAAACACGTCGAGGTGAAGATGTGTGGTCTGCTTGCGGATGGAGAATCTCAAGCTCACGCGAGAGCGGATGGAAGCTATGTCATGATGGAACGCATTGTATGTTATTTGTACACACGACCTACGTGCTTCTTTGAAGCTAAGGAGGTCGGAAATTACCCTGAGAGCCGGAACAATTCACGGCATGTGCCTTCTGCGAGAGAAGATCTCTCGCTCGCAAGTCGGATCAAAGTCTCGTTCCATGTGCCAGACCATCTTCCCAATGCAAATCCCGTTCCGTCCCCTCAGCATACCAATGTTGGCCGGAGTCAAGAGTAGGACAAAGTCCGGAGCTGAAAGAGACCCATTCAGTCAAGCCTGCAACACTCAAGGAGAATCCCCTCCAAATCGACTCCCTGTCTTCGAATTTCTCGCATCATCAATAGCGTCACGAAAAGTTTTCCAAAGCGACCTAAGCTCGCCCTCGTCCTCCATCCGCTTCATGATCTTTCTCGCTTGCTTTTCTCTCTTAGGCGTTGATAACTTGTCACGTTTCACAACTTTGTCCGGCTTGAGATACCCAGCTTGTTCCAACCACGTCACCACAACATCGTAAAGTTGGTATTTCCAATGCGACAATGCATGAGCTGTGATGGCATTGGCGGCACAGAACTTTCCCACCGCAAAAACAGTATTCTCGGGAAGGACTTCACGACCTTGGGCATCGTAGTCAGGCAAGGCACCCGAATCGTTATCCTCTTCGTTCGATGAGGAGGATGATGATGACGATTCGGACTCATCTTGATTGTTCACAGGATCGAGTGTGTCCCGGCTGTAAGGCTTCTTCTGAAATTGCATTTCGTACGTAGCCGGGTGCTGAGATCGGTTGCAAGCGTCGCATTTGTCTTTCAGAGGTATTTCCAATCTGTGATAAGCGATCTCAGGCCGAGCTTGCAGGGCAATAGTGAAATCTGCGGTCCAAGCTGATGATGTGAATTTCGATGCCGCGAGACCTCGGACCTCATCGTTAAGTTTCTGGAAAGTGAGGTCGTAAATTTCATCGTTCATGTCGGGACCAGGATTAATCTTCTTCTGCACCATCCAGGAGATTGCGAAGTGGAAGAGCTCTTTGGCTTTCATCGAGGCGTATTTTGTGAATTGTAGCGGGATGTTCTCGCGAATGCCCAGAGTGTCTTCGTTGCCCTCTTCCTCGTCAACCAGGAAATCTTCGTCCTCTTCATCGGCTCTGAACATTTGGTGACTGCTTATAGGCGGTCGTATTTCCTCGACCTCGCTGTCATCAGCTGCATCTGCATCGTTCTCTGAGCCTGCTTCTCCCTCGTTGAGACCTTCAGGTGCTTCGCTGACCACGTCTAATGTACGACCTCGCTTCCGCTTTAGCTGTGCTAGAGCCTTCAGTCTAGCATCCTTCTCGGCAGATTGGGTGCTGCGAGGCGGTCCAGGGGAGGATCGCGCTTCACTGCTGGATCCCAAATCAGCGAGATCCTCGGCGAGGTCCTCTTTCTCACGCTGTGAGAGCTGCCTCGGTCTCTTGACTGACCGCCGCCTAGGTGCCTTGGCACTCTGATGTGTCTCCTCGTCCTCTTCTTCCTCTTCGTCGCTGGTATGCTGGAGGCGCTTTCGCTTCGGCCTCCTTACCTCCACGACATCGTTCTCGCTGTCTGCAGCTGCAGGCGGGGAGTCACTGATGAAGTCGTCATCAGATGTCCTCTTCCGCTTCCGAGGCATTCTTCCTTGAGTTGTGGGCATGTCATCGCTGCTGTCCTCGGCACCACTCGCCTCTTCGGCAGGGCTCTTCTCGGCAGTAACGACAATACCTTCTTGATCACTGTCCGACGGCACTACAGGCCGCTGAGAGCTGCGTGTAATGCGCCCCTTCTTGTCTCCAACCCGGCGTTTGTCCTTCGCTCGTGCTATCTTCTTGGCTGATGGCAGATCAGAGTCAGAACCGCTTGAGAGTTCGATCATCTTCGATTTTCCACCCGAGGAAAACACGCCTTTGCCTGAGGAGACGGGGTGGGACGAGGCGAGTTTGACAGGAGCGTCGAAAGTGTCGGGATGTCGGGCTCGTGTGAAGTCCATTTGCTGTTGCCTAGCTTTCGCTCTGCGATTGGAGCGCGAGCTTTGCGGTGCTGGTGAGGAGCGATCTTGTCGTCTCTGAGTTGTCCGTACAGGCTCGCTGTCGCTATCTTCGAAGGCGTCTGGCGCAGTCGCGCCTGGTGTCGGGAGCGTGGCATCGTCGTGTCCGTCATCGTCGCTGAGCAGGCGAGTGCGTCGCGTTGACTTCGGGGAGTCTTGAATCGATACAGCAGCAGCTCGGCTCCGTATCTGCTCGTTGTAGTGCTTAGAGGCGGGGGATGAAGATGGCAAAGGCGTGAAGTCCAATCGGCTTTGCCTCTTCCGCGAGGATTTTGTTCGTGGCATGTTGCCCGACAGTCAGCGGTACGCAGTCAACGGTAGGCAAAAAGGGGGTGCAAGTGGTTATGACATGTCGAATGTTGAGACCAATGAGTGCGGCGTGCAAGACAAACAGTATGCGCCTTTGTCTCTCATTTGCAAGCTCACGGAGCTTCACTTTCGGGCTTCACAGTGAACGCGTCGCGCCGGCGGCGATGACGACGGGGGGTAACTTTTATGCACGAGCACAATTTGTGCTCCACGCGAAAACATTTGCGAACCCGCGAAGGCATTGACTGAAGAGTCTGTACAAGCGTAGTGTAAATAGCAGAGCATGGCGGCTCGCAAGCATCACCGTCGTTCTCATACAGTAGTAATGTTGTTTCACTGTGCTCCTGCTCGTGTTGGTCTCAAAAGTGCACCGACCTCGGCGCCAACGTTCCGCAAGTGGAGTTGGCTGAGAGGGGCCATGTAACGTCTCCATCTTACTCATTTCGCCCTGTCCTTCCCAACAATCCGCGACCTTTCTCTCGCTGGTCGAGAGGCATATTCGAAGTGCACCATGGCACCCGTGCAAGATGCTGCAAGTGCACCTACAGAACACGCAGCCAATGCCGGTGGATTACAAAAGCAGTCCTCCACACCCACGAAGCCCAATGCCTGTATGCAGTCGAAGCCGATGCGAAGCCGTCAGAAGTCTGACATGATCTACAAGTCACAGAGCTCATGAAACCAAAGCCAAAGATTCAACCGACGACAGACAACCATGACAGAGAAAGTGCGAAGACGCGCGATTTCTTCAAGGACGGCTTGCTATGCTATACCGTTGACCCAGGTCATTACCCTTCGAGTAGGGTTGTGTACTACTCCGAGGACTTTGTGGTGATCAATGACATGTTCCCCAAGGCGAATGTACACCTCCTCATCCTCCCTCGCGATCCGAAGAAAAACGTCCTCCGGCCTCAGGAAGCCTTCGACGACAAGGAATTTCTGCGCAAGTGCAGAGCTGAGGAGCAGAAAGTACGGCTGTTAGTTGCCGAAGAGCTTCGGAGGCGTTTTGGTCAACATTCAAACGCGGAACAAGCTAGGAATGAGGCTATGGAAGCAGAGGGAGTTCCGGATGTGCTTCCACAGGGGCGCGACTGGCTGCAAGATGTCAAGTCCGGGATACACGCCAATCCTTCCATGAACCATCTCCACATTCATGTGCTGAGCAAGGACATGGTCAGTGATGCCATGAAGAAGAGCAACCACTACCTTTCTTTCAACACCGACTTCTTCGTAGGTCTGGAGGACTTTCCATTGGCCGCGGATGATTACAGAAGAAAGTACGGATCTTTTCGTGAGAAAGGCATGCTGTGCTGGCGGTGCGGCAAGGACTTCGGCCATGAGGTGAAGAAATTGAAAGCGCATCTGGAAGATGAGTTGGAAGCATGGAAGCGCGAGTGAGCGTGAGCAGAATGGCTTCAACACGAGAGCATGGAGTGCATGGGCACCAAACCGAGACTGCTCTCAGCAGCGTGGGTTGTCGCTCGGCCGTAGTTGCAACGAGGGACCACAACAGTATGTGACACGACGTTTGGTCCGCATGCACTAGCTGATGTTCGACTTGCAGACGCACACCACATGGACCTGGTTCCGGGCGTGGGAATCGCGACCCTTTGCATTGAGACGGCTGGAGACGCAGGTTGATCACATGGCGTCGAAAGACATTTGTTTGTGCCTCAGCTTAGCACGCAGGCAGCCTGCAGGTCAATAGCCCGCGCATCGCTGCCGTTGCATAGGGGAGGCGGTCTCATTGTGAACTCGGGTAAGACAAGAAAGTCATCGTGCATGCAATGGCGCGTCGATGAACGTACCAAGCGCGCTGCCCACCAAGACTGACTGCGAAATTGTTTCAGAACCGGTACAAACAGTGTCCAGCACGTCCAGCGACGACCCCGATGCCACGCGCCGTCAATGTTGGAGAGAGAGACACCACGCGCGATTGCGTTGGATACACGTCGTCTGGTGTTACACAGCAGAGCCGCCTAGGGACTAGCTGCATTTTTGCGACTGGTCGCGCGCGGCACCTTCCCGAGCCTCCCGCCGCGCGCACACACGCGGTGAAGCAGCGACGAAATCTTTCGCCGGCACCTTCACTTTGCACGTTGACAGCTCGCAAAAGCGATAATCAGAGACGCCGCTGCTGTTTGTCGTTCTCCGCACTGGCGTGATCTGACTAGTCGCATCACGAAAGTGCATGTGCAACGGACAAGCCGGCGACCCGGGCCGCCGAGAGCACGCTAGAATCGCGCCTTCCAGACACTCGTGTTGCAAGCAGCAGCAGACGAAAGACATCGCAACCGCCGTCGCCGCCACCTGCCCGTTCACTGCATCTGCCGCGCCATCGACCGGGATCACAGGCAGCAGTCCTCACTCGAGCACCCCATAAGAAGCAGTCCACCGTCGTTGTCGGCGCCGGCCCCGAAGAAATTGCTGCATTGACGTCGCCGCCAATTTTCCATCGGAATTATCACGGCTTTCAAAAAGTCAGCCCTTGCCTTCCCTAATCGCAACTCTCCACGCCACAACTCCACCTCATCATCGCCAAACCGGCGCCCTCTGCCATCGGAACGCCAGAGCCAGCCGCAAGTCCATCCCCCGCACGCCCGATGACGATG